>OZ038500.1:104402972-104440472 GCA_964036315.1 Acanthosepion esculentum
AGAAAAATGTAAAGATTTTATTTTGTATTATGTTCATTTCTGTGTTATTAAATGTTATTTAACTTTTAATGTTACTTTAATTTTTCAATTAAAACATGTTCGTTAAAATAATAATCATAATTTTCAGTGGGAAATCTGCAAATGTCTTTGAACAGCACAAACTAGAATCTGTTGTAAGAATGGAAAAAGCGAGATTCAATAGAATTTTGAAAAATCAAACATTTCACTCAATCCAGGAAATTTTAGTGATTACTAAGAAAATTTATTAGTGGCTGTCACTATTCAAGCGGATAACAGAGTGAAATTGAAAGCTAGTTAAAAGGCGGAGAAAGGTCAGAACGCTGCCAAAGAAATTCCAGAATTATGGAATACAAAGCTGACAGTAGTACTAATTATTATTGGAACACTTTCATAAATTCTGAAAATCTTTAGAGAACATGAAAACCTGAAAGATTTGAAATTGAAAAGAGTTGAAAGTGTCTGAATAACAGTATTACTTAAATTAGTAAAAACGCTGGAGTTTTTAGGCGACTTGTTGTCACTTGATCCCCAGCAAATGTTTCCAAAATATTCTGATATGACAATTCATATAATAATAAATACAATAATTGGAATAATGTTAATGAAATAAAAATGAATACAAACAGAGCAAACGGTAATGATAATAATAACAACCAATGAATTAAAGAACTCAAATCAATAGATCGACAGACTAGAAACTCATAATGATGCACTAAGCATCACATCACAAACACAACATAGACGACATCTGATATGTAAAAAGAAATTAAGGCAGAGAGAGATGGTCAATATCGAAGACTGAGTCGCAACCTCCAAAATGTAAATGAATAAATACATACTAAAATGTTACGAATAAATTTTAAGAATTTCTTGATACAGTACGACAAGAAATTGGAAAAAATTGGAAGACGTGAGAAAAACAGAACTCGAGGAAGAAATCAGGAACAAATAAAAATGGAAAAAAAAACGAAGAATAGATTAATATGAAAATCCTTGGTTAGGAAAGATGAAAATTAGGAAATGTGAAGCTAATGATCATGACCAGAATCATGAGAGCATTAAGATAAACTTTTTTTTTAAAAACCCTAGCAAAGAAGAAAGAGGGGACATTAAAGATCTTAGGAATATATGGGATGATGTTGAAGAGGACACTGGTGAATTTTACCAAATATACTGAAAAAGGTGCTTAAGAATTGAGAATTCTTGCTGTCGATCTACAGCGATAACCACGATATATATCTGAGGTGAAAATAAATATTATTTATTAAGCAGTCAGAAACTAATTATGCGAAAACATCACAAGCATAAATATAAAACTAAAGTGGATCTTGCAGATAATTAAAAAATATAATTATGGAATACGATATCTGTCTGGAAGGTGTTTCCCTATTTTCGTTTTAAGTTGAGAACAATAATTAGAGGGTAACAACTGCGCATGCGCGAACATAAATTTTCCAGTGGGTTTACTCGAGCAATCACGTGTACTATGTATCCGTCACATTCATAGCGAATATACAAATTTTGTTTAAAAGTTGGACATTCGCCCGCAAAATAATCTTCAAAATATTAAAAAGGGTTCCGGGATAATTCAATGGACAATGTCCAGATAAAACTTTGCTACTTATACTTCAAACTTTCCAAGAATTCGGTGAAAGTCATCTATGTTATGGAAAGTCTTTGAATAGTAGAATACCTGTGCGCTGCAATGAGGAAAGCATTTCAATCTTGTGGCAGCAAGTTTCGTGTTATATCCAAGGCACGGAGTCAGAGAATTTAAACGGTAGCGTGACAATTGTAATTAAAACTCGGCCATCTTTGCTCTTGGCCCAAATGCACACATCTAGGCATCCCGCGTGAAACAAAACATATCACATCCTACCACTGTGATGTGTGGATAAATACAGCATCAGAGCGTAATATATTTACTTCTAGGAAAATATTATAGAAATAAACATAGCGTTTTATATATGTGGATTAACAACAGCACCTTTTAATGAGTGTTTAAGATTTGTTTTTGAGGAAGTTGAGAAATCACTTTAATTGGATATGCAAATGACGTAATGGTTATCAGCATGAAAATGGAATCGTTGAGTCGGGTTCAAATTCCATCTAAGTTTGTTTCATTCATTTCGCACTAAATTCCTTGAGGAAGTTATGAATCGATCAATATTCTCCTCAGCTATAGATTAAATAGCAGAGAAGACTAGGCACTCCAGTCATGTTTGGCAGGTAGTCTAAGAGAAAGACTACTCTGAATTCCAAAAAGGAAAAAAAAAGAAAGTAAGAAACTACTCCACTATATTTTCTGTGAAATCATAGCAATTAAAAGATAATAAAGGAAAGCAAACTGATGAGATCCGTGTTCACCTGAAGGGAAATGGCATTAAAATAAAAGGAGATATATTTTTGTTATATGTCTATGAATCTTTTGTTAATCTTTCCATAACCGTTTCCTTATGATGTTTTACTATCGGGAACAAGAATAAACGAGTAAAAATTCAACACGACCTATTGGTTGGAAATTATTATTATTATGTGAAAAATAACGATCTTTGGAATTAGACAGAGGAAGAGAGTGATAATGTCGATAACATGAAGAAGAAGAATGGATGCAGCACAAGCAAAAGTCTGGAAAAAATGACCTGAAAATGTCTATCCAATTAAAACAGGCAACAACAAAAATAACAGCCATTATTAACATAAATAGTAATAACAATGACAATCTCTGCCATGGATGACAAAGAGAATACGCACTTTTCTTCATCAGCACTTTTAGTTTACCAGTGACGAGGCTTTGTTTTCAGAAAGACAGAGAAAAGGAAAGAATTTACACATGAGAACAAAATTGAATTCAAACAACCCTATTTGGAATTCGAACTTTGTTCGCGATATTGATATATGATACGCAAGCAGCTATACCGTTTAAAGAATGAATAACAATAAGGATATTTTTAAAAAATCGAATTGATTTGTGAATTTGAAAACTGATGTGATTACCAAACGTTAATGCATCAGTGATTTTCATTTTACTAAGTCTGAATAGATAAGAAAAAGATATAAACAAAATATTATAATATATATATATATATATATATATATATATATATATATATATATATATATATATAACCAACCAACCAAAATAATAAAGCTATTAATGCGTAAAGAAAAAAACATGAAACTGGTTTCAGAATTGGCAAAATCCGATTCTTAAATAAAGCAAGAAGCAAAAAATAAAATCGGGAGGAAAAAGAAACAGCAACGGAAATTGAATATTTGTTTAGGTCGCCAGCCTCCGGCCGAGTTGGCCAATACGGGATGGCATGATAGATGACCGACAAGGCTAATGGAGCATCGATTCACCATTCATTACGACCAAGATCCAAATGTATCAATTAAAATATGTTTTCTTTTCTATTCTACATCGTCCCTTCGTAAACATACAATCGTATGTATTGAAACTCACAAACATCAACCTTTCATATATGCAATTTCTTACGGACATTATATATATATATATATATATATATATATATATATATATATATATATATATTGAAGAGTTAGAAATGCGTAACAGTCATCTAATAACGTGCATCTCTTCCCTCTTCACTTACAGCAGCTATGACATGGAAATTAAAAGGTGCTGGATTCGTTGCGTGGATTTATCCAGACACAATCCAGCTCTGTTTATAACCAACTTTTGGTTCTTGAATGCAAATAACAGGAATTTAGCAATGTTTGCCTCATTTCCAATACATGGTCAATGAAGTTTAGATATGACGAGTGCGGAGGTAACTGGGGCACGTAGAAATCAGCCAAGTGTTCCTAGGACCAGTTCCCTGACATCCCCACGTGATGAGAAAGGATTGGAACAAAGTATTATTACCGGGAAATAGGAAGAACATCAACGAGTTCAAGTGTTCTGCAAGAATGTATGTAAATGCCAAAAGAGAGGATTTTTCGTTCTTTTCAGAGCACACTCTATCCCATTACATAGCCACCGCCAGCTCGCACAACACCCAGCTGGATCTAGAGTCTTATGTGATCTCACGTAGTTGACCGTTTACTTTGAAAACTGGAATGGAGGAAAATGGAAAAGTAACTCATCTGTCCTGGCGACTCGACGTCAGTTTTCCTCATCCAATGAGCATGTTCTCTCACCTAGGTAAGCCTAAAAAACCAATACCGTTATGTCAATAATGGTACCTTTTTTTATTGACGACTACTAAACCCCATCAAATGCAGTGTACTATGTACAATGTGTTGACTGATGAGTTGCATGGCACAAGCGCTAAATTCGAATGTGATTTGTTTCTTATCATTCTCTCGCCAACCATCTTGTTCTTGTATAACCTGTATGAGCACACATAGTTTCCAAGTGTCGATGATGTCCATTGGTATGAACCCGTGGGTTTAGATAAATATATTAAAACTTGTTGGCCTCCAATGACTGGCGCCCCTACACTTTTAGAGTGGGCACTTTACGAATTGCGGCACAGGTATGTCAACCGGTTGTAGCAAGTTCTAAAGAAGGCAAGTAAACCCACAGAACGTGCTGCAGTCTGTTTATTATTATTATTAGTAGTAGTAGTATGATTATTATCCTTATTTTGTTTTGTTTTACTTTTGACATTTTAATCTATATATATGTTCTGATGCTTACTTAAGGCGAAAAACGACCATTCACTATGTAATTTTGATTTTTATGTTTTAACTGAGATAGATAGATAGATAGATAGATAGATAGATAGATAGATAGATAGATAGATTTAATAAGCCCATTAATAAAATTTGATGAATAAAAATCCAAGAAAATGATAACATTGGCAATAACAATAAAGGCAATAAGAATCATATATATATATATATATATATATATATATATATATATATATATATATATATATATATATATATAATTTATTACTTACACGTTATTTTTCATGAATGCCCATATTTGAGTAGTTACGTTTTTTATTTATTTATTAAACAGTATATTTATTTATTTCCATCTACAAGACTAAATATTTTGAGAAATCTTGTTATAAAAATATACGCCCTCCAGCAGGTGGTCCAAGGTAGCCAAGAGGCTGACAGGTCAAGACACGTCAGATTTCCCATGAGGACGCAGTTTCGTATCCTCCCAGAGGGCGCATATATTTCCAACAAGATTTCTTGTTAGAAATATAAGATAGAAATAAAAAGAATATACTGTTTAATAAATAAATAATAAAAAACACAGGGTCTAGTCAAATATGAGTATCAATTAAAAATAATGTTTAAGCAATGAATTAAAATATGTCAAATTAATAAATGAAAAATAATGGACAATCTCGTCGATTTCGACCTATGAGCGTCCGACACCTTCATTCAGTTTTTATGTCTGTTTCGTATGTATAAGTCCACATACTGTGCAACAGCGAGGATCTCGGGACACTGCAATAGGAAAATTTGCTTACGCTTTTCGCCGTTGTCTTCCTTCTTGAGTTATGGATGAAATGATATGGGTATTGTGGGTTTTCGAATATGTTTTCTATGTATGTTTCTTCTTTAGGTAAATATTGGGGGCTGCAGATTCTTAATGCTCTCAGATAGAAACCTATAATAATTCCAGATTTAATTTTAGAAAAGTGGTTCGAGTAGAAAATGATCAAGTCATTTTTGTTGCAGCCTTTCTGTAAAGTTAAAATTGAGTTCGTTATTGTTTCTGTTTAACATGATATCTAGGAAGGGAAGAGTGTAGTTGGTTTCAGTTTAGAAGTGAAACATACATAGAAAACATATTATACCTACAATACCCATATAATTTCATCCACAAAACTAGAAGAAAGGCATACAAAATATACACCCGAAACAAAAATAATAACATAATAAATAATAAATGACATGAAAACAGATGCATAATACTACCAACCGACTCCGTCACGTCCACTTTCCAGAACAACATATCCCATCTAAATAATTTTAAAATAATCACAAACGCTTCCAAAACTATTATGCATATAATCAGATCCTCAAACACTAATAGCAATATTTCTGAAGCAGACATTTATAAAATAAATTGCAAAACTGTTCCTCCCAATATATTGGGGAAACAAGCAGAAATTTTAAAAAAAAACGCATCTATGAACACAAAAGAAACCTCCCAAAAAACAACTTAACTAATGCACTAGCCATACATAGAAATAAATTCAACCACAATTTTGTTTTTAAAAATGCTACACTCATAAAAAAAAAATAACTCACTCAGAAGAAAAATCCTCGAGAGTGCCGCCTTTGAATTTTATACACATATTAATCAACGCCCAGGTTTTTTCCCATTATCACCTTTCCTAAAAGAATTACTACTCTCCCAAGCCAACATACACAACTACATCACAACAATAAAAACAATATTTCTACACATTTAAGTACTTGACGTAATTTTCAGTTGACAATATGAATATAATAACGTTGTCTAAATTCTTCTAGTTGCTAAGGACATTTTGTTTATTTTTTATAGTTTCTTTGTTTTCAATAAATTCATTTCGTTTTTGCCTTGAAAAAGTCTACATTGGACGAAACAAGTCGGCTAATAATAGTTTTCCTATTATCTTTTACCTTTATACATATTGTCTTTTTCTACAGGTTAACTCTCTCTCTCTCTCTCTCTCTCTCTCTATATATATATATATATATATATATATATATATATATATATATAAAAGTGGACATGGAAGTCAGCACTTAGAGGCGACAGTCTGTTTCATGCTAGTGCAATCGTCAGGCGACTAGTGCTGTTATTTTTCTCGGCTATTTATATAAGGGTCAGTGGTGCATTATGGGTAGTCTATTTTGGCGGTTACTTTTACCGGAAGTGGCTTATTTGTTTATTTATTTATGTCCCTTAAACGGTAATTGTTTACAAAACAACGTAATCTACCAAGCCACGACAAAATCAGCAGATAATGAAGAAAAAGTATATATAGGAGTAACCGAAGGACCATGGAAACAAAGAAATTATGTACACAAAATGTCTTTCACAAATAGTAAATATGCGAACAGCACAATGCTTTCTAAGTATATCTGGGAAATAAAAAACAAAACACACACCACACCAAAAATATCTTGGAAAATAAGGAAAAAATCATCAGCCTACAACAACCTATCAAAAACCTGCAAACTTTTCTTGGAGGAAAAAATAGCTATCATTACCTTCCCAGATGAAAATAAATTATTAAATAAAAGATCCGAGCTAATCTCAAAATGTAGACATGAAAACAAATTTTTACTACGTAACTTAAAATAGAAAAATAAATAAATATATAAACAAACAACAATAAAATAAGCAAAATAAATTACTCCAAACAAATCATAAAACCACACCTGTTAGAATATACGAAACAAAATCAAAACAAAAGAACGGACGAAAGTTATAACTGTTATACAAATAAAAATAATAAAAAAAAAAAAAAAAAAAACATTAATAAAAGATAATATACTACATTACTTAAAAACCGAAAGCCAAAAAGATATAGTGTAACAAATAAATAACAACAAGTATAATAAATCGATCTAAATACATCCAAATATATAAATAAACTAACAACCGATTACGATAAACTAGCCGTTTAAAAAACAAAACAAAACAAAAACAAATAAAGATAACCAACCTAAATAGATAAATTAAAAACTGTTCCCACCTAAATAATAGTCAGAAAAAACCACAAATTCAACAAACAGATTTAATCAATGACAAATAAACAAATATATAAGATAAAAAATAAAAATGAAAATAAATAAAAACAAGCAAAACAATTTGACCCAAATAAATAAGCTATATAAACAAATTTTTACTACGTTAACCAAAAACACCGATCAAAATAAAAGAATAAATAAATAAATATATAAGATAAAAAATAAAAATAAAAATAAAAAAACAAACAAAAAACAAGCAAAACAATTTGACATAAATAAATAAACAAATAAGCCACTTCCGGTAAAAGTAACCGCCAAAATAGACTACCCATAATGCACCACTGACCCTTATATAAATAGCCGAGAAAAATAACAGCACTAGTCGCCTGACGATTGCACTAGCATGAAACAGACTGTCGCCTCTAAGTGCTGACTTCCATGTCCACTTTTATATTTACACACGCTCTATCTCTGATATTGAGCACTTTACCCCATAAATATAGCACACTTTAAGACTATATTTCTGCATATATATATATATATATATAAAAATATAATTTATTTATATATATATAAATATATATTTATATATATATAAATATATATATATATATTATTTATATAAATATAATTTATTTTTAAAATTTCTGGCCATTTTCTGATTTCCCGTAAATTGTCAAATATAAATTATATCTAAATTCAAATATAAATTGTCCAATGGCTAAGTATTTTCGGCATTCATAAAACATTATCTAAGAGTTTTTTCTTTCTTTTCTACTATGTTGGTTTAATGATTTTAAATATCGCTTCTTTACATGACTGTCCGTAAGATTGTGTCGTTTTTTGTTTGTTTTGTTTTTTAATTAAATATATTTAGTATATTTATTCCTAAATTTGATAATATTTTATTGATAATGCGTTGTTTTCTTTTTATTTATTTATTCTTATCGTATGTGTAGTTGTTTTTGTTGGGGGGGTATGTGATATAGAATTTTGTATTATTGGTAAGGATGTGTCACATTTCTTATGTTTTTTGTTGTATTGGTTGGTGATATACGATTTAATCGAACTATTATCAGATAAATGGCACGTTAATCAATGTGATAATTTAGTGGTTGTATAACCAATGTACATGCTCTTTGAATTATTAGAGAGACATTCTCCAAGGGAGCAAACGAATTTTTGATTTTATGTTGTATGATTGGTGATAATTAAATGAGAGATTTTTAGGGTTTTTTTTAATAATTGATGAGTTTAATTTGTTTGTTATTGTAGTTTGGAGATATTTATCTATATATTGGGTTCCTTAAAATGTTTCGTCTCTTTCGTGGTTACTGTGACGTTGTAGTTTAATAGTGTTTTTGCATTATTATTGTTTGTATTATCATTTAATTTTATTTTTTCTAAGGTTAGTTTAATTGGTTTGTCAATTATGCAGTTAGGAAAATAATTGTTAATTAATACTTGTTTTATGTTAAGATCGTTAAGAAATATTGTGTGTGTAGAAGATATTATATAAACAGATAATATAATGACTTTAACGATTGTCACCTGTTACAAGTTAGGCACTTCTTATTTAAAACTTTGTAAAGGACATCAATTTTTATGTTAAAGGACAGTTAAAGAAAAGCTGAAATTATTGGGGCGGGACTTTGATAGTTATAACATTCATGTATTTTTTATCTTCAAGAAAAATAATCAACGGACTTAGTATTAATATCAGAGTTTGACTGTACAAGTTAATGGCTTTGGAAACTAACAATAAATATCATGAAAACGGTTTTGTCTTTAATACCAAATGGAAGAATAATAACGACATTGAAAGAAATATAAAGAGAATTCCACGCTGGTGACTTGGTAGACTTTCAGAACTTTCGTGAATTAGCACAGGACAGGGATGTTTAGAGAGGACTGATGAGAGTTATTTGTTGAAGATGAGAAATCATACTGATTTTCAGTGTGCTTTCAAGTCGATACAGCGATGATGATGATTATGATGATGATGATGATGATGGTAAGATATTAATTGTATGTTCTGTTTATTCGATTATTTGTAACAGCTATTTTTAATCTGTGTGTGAATTCGCTGTTGCTCTTAAGTAGACATAGGTTTGAGCATGGGTATATATATATATATATATATATATATATATATATATATATATATATATATATATATATATATATATGTGGGGGGGAGAGAGATAGAAAGGGTGCGATGGATAAATTGTCGTCTAAATTACGTAAAAATGAAAATAACAGTGACAGTTTATTTTAACAGATATATTTACTAAAATAACATAAAAAATATCTTGAAATACTAAAGAGTAAAATTTATTCAATAAAATCGCCATTGGCTTCAACCTCGGTCGCCAGACGACTTCAGAATCTCCTGCAACTCTTCTGGGCAGGCTACTTGTTTAAGTTGGTGGGTGCTGCCATAATCCTTGCCTTCAGTTCATCTTTGTTGTTACAAGGACTTTTGTTGGTCTCTCGCTCAGCTGCGCCCCACACATAATAAACAAGGAGGTTGCAGTCTGGGGAGTTAGGTGGCCAGACGTAAGTGATGATGTGGTCGGAGAAATTGTCTGACATCATAACTGGGTTCTTCTGCTTGTGTGGCACGATGCAGAGTCCTGTTGCCAGACATAGAGTCTCCTAGAAGCCACCTTCTCGAGCCAGGGCAGCACTACCTCCTCAAGGCACTTGATGTAGGCCTCTGTGTTCAGTGTGAGGCCATCACCAACAAATTCGGGAGTTCTTTTTCTTATCAGAACGATCAGAGTGAGTTTTCTGAGCCATCGCGCCGTCGTAATTACCATTAGACTCATCTAACTCTTTCCGAAATCTTTACACTGTCCTCATATTGACACCCAAAACACTCTAAAATGTTCGTATTGGAGCTTCCGACGAGATTGCCAAGCAGTACCAAATGCCGTTTCAAAATTTATGCCAAATTGAATTTTCTGGCGAAGATATATATATATATATATATATATATATATATATATATATATATATATATATAATACTGTTTTTTACAAAGTTAATCTTGTCGAGGAAACGGTTACATTTTTTAAGTGCTCAATACACAGTACAAAAAATCGAAAGTGCCGAGCTAGTTAATATTTAACATATTACAAACACTAACCTTTTCTGCTACTGCGGTTTCTACCAATAAAGGTTTCCTGGGGCAGTGAAAAGGTCAGTTTTTTCTATCACTTTATACACTTATGGTATTGGTGGAAAATTTAATGGGAAGGAAGGGGTAAAGCAAGAGTAGAGAAAGTATGTGAGAGGGGAGTAGTGAGAAAAAATATAATTTTTGGTATTTTCATTCAGGTTTCATGTTGTTTGCAAGCTGCCATTATTTCAGATCTCTCATTTAACAAGTTATCTTGTTCTGGATATAACATAATCGCCAGCTTTTCTGACAGAATCTACACATAATATTTCCAATACTATATGGCATTTTTCAAAATACTCCTACATGTATTAGGGCTTTTCATTTTTTTCTCTTTAGATCCCACACATGGCTACCTAGTTTGTAACTTTCTAGCTTAAATGATGATCGATGGTTATACTATATTTTTTAAAGCTGCTTACTGTACACCCAAAATACACTTTATTTTGGCCTTTTTCATTTTCCACCTCTGCTTTGTATACTACCCATTCTGTTGTACATACTCTGTTCAGTGGGCACTTATTTTTATTTCTACAATTGCACATGTGATTAGTTATATAATTATCCTGCATGCTATCTACATTAAAATTCTTGATGTTCTGCTTTTTAATTGTATTTTCTAAGTTACTGGTACAACTATAACTTATCTTCACGATGTTTTTTTGGGTAAGTGTTTATCCAGTAGTTTAAAAAATATTTTTCATATATTTGTTTTCACATCTAAATTAAAATGGGACTTGAACCAAACCATAATTCTTTTTCTTCTGATGCTCCCCATAGGTTGAATCGTTTGGTGTTTAAATTCAAGTCTAGTTTTCTGCCCCTCTTTTATTAATGCTCTCTCATACTCTTTCTTTTTTTTTCAAAAATATCTTTATTTGAAGAATTTCGAGATAGCCTGCATTCAATGTCTTTTGGGACGTATTTGATCACAGTTTTGTGGTAGTTTGATCCAGCGTTTACATACTTGCTGTTTGGTTTCATGTACGTTACCAGTTTCTAAGTTCAATTCTACGTTCAGGTTTGGACCACTTTCAAATACATATCCACCTCGATATGAAAACCGTGGTTTTGAAGAGTTTGTATAGATGTTTCGTACACTCTTCTTTTATCTGCCACCACCATTAATCCGCCATCCCTGTATATATTTCGATACATTAATGGATATTTTATTTAATGTAATTACCCCTCAATTCGGACACCTCTGCACCGTCAAACGAACTTTGGAAGACATCAAATGCACCTTTGTTTCTTAGCCATGTATCGTTGTTGTGTAAAAGAACTGATTTTTCCACAACAATGATACATGGCTAAACATTACGCGGTCCCATTATTGAAACTGACAAAGAGTCTCAAACTAGTAACACTCACAATAGTCTGCGTGACTATCTTAGTAATCATCGGTACGACAAAAGATCTACACGTATTGACCAAGTTTCACATTGTTCACAGTACTAATGCAATTAATGAAAATTGAAATCACCATACTAGCAAAGGTCTTTCAAACTAGATTACTTACTATAGCTGCATAGGAGGTGACTAATTTTAGACCTACTATATTTTGAAGGGAGTGAAGTTAAAGATCTGATTTTTAAAATGAATTTTGGATGTCGTGTAATATGAATAGTCTGCAAGGCAAAAGATTATATGTATCTTTCTAACATTCGCAGTTTTTCAACAAACGTTGCTTGAACGACTGTTGAGTGAGGACAAAACATATTTTGGCGGTCATTTCTGGGTTTATTCGAAGCAAGTATCCAAGTGAGATTTTGAAATGAAACCAGTTTTCCTAATCAGATATGGCGTCTATTTTTTTTTTAATATTCCGACGAGAATTCGAACGAGATTTGAAAACGTTACGTGGCGCCAGGTCCGGAAATGTCTTATCTGTAGTCGTGACTGCAACGCTAGCCAATGACTTCATCAATATTCTCGTTTATTTGATGGATTTTAATTCTATTTGCAGAATTATTTTCTTTCTCAAATTTCCTTTCACTCGAGTTTCGATTTCAGTTTGATAGGCGCATCATTTTTTTATTGAAAGCTTTCATATCATTTACCGTCGGCATTGAGTATCTTGTATGCACATAATTTCAAATGCGTGTGTGTGTGTATGTGTGTGTGTGTGTGTGTGTGTGTGTGTGTGTGTGTGTGTGTGTGTTGTGGTGATGGTGGTGTTAGGTCATGTAGATGAAAACCTTAAGAGAGAGGTAAATATGTGAGTCGGGTGGTAATGCTGTGTTTGAATGTATATTTCTACATTGGCACAAAAATCTGTTTACGTATTAGGGTGAAAGAGGAACACACATTTTTGCTTCAAATAAGGAGATTAAATCCATGTAATTTCCTTTGTCCATATGCGCTTGCGTGATGTGTCTTTTTATGCATTTTTTTAAGAGTATGGTGGGATCACTTTATTTTAATGACTCCAGCTTTCAGAAGCCTAATCAATAATCTACGAGCAACTGGCACCGAAAAACAAAAATCGTATCTGATCTTGAAGGTTTTTCCATGGAGGTGTTTTCAGTGCCACGACGCATAACGTCCCAGTCGGCAACAACTCACACATTACACAGTAAATATTTTGATTTTCTTCCAGAGCAAAATCTTGTGATTATTGGAAGTACCATCTCCAATAGAAAAGGAAACTTTGAGGGAAATATGAGTAATGAAACGAAATCAGAAAAATCTACTTTCTGTGAACTGATGAGAAAAGTATATTTTGACACTGGCAGACCCGACACAGAAAATTGTCTCTTCAGAATCTGCCCAGACATTTTGTATATATCGAGAATAAGTTGTGAGATTTTAATATAACTTGTCAATCAATGAGAGGGAGCATTACTGCACAGGCGTGAAAAATGGCTCTTCTTGGTATTATTCATATAAGGGGATTGTGTATTTTGTGATCACTGCATTTAAAATGACATTTTGTACTACAAGTATTTTTGGAAAAATCTCGTATCACTCAGATCAGTCATTTCAGGCCAGGTTTGTATCTTGTTACTTCTGCTTTTCTCAAATCTATTAGGTTGTTCGGAAAATAATGTCCGGTTTTACAATCAACTACTATTCCTGAATTAATGTATTGAAACAGAGTTTAACATCCCATATTATGTTGGTAGGAGTTCGAGAAACATTATGACCAAGTTTGAAGAAATTTAAAACTCCCTTCTTTTTTATTTTCAAGACGAGAGGTATATAATGTTTTAAGTTAAATTCTGAAAGAGATTAATATAAAATTAATAAAGAGGACACTTTAATCATTAGGAATTAGTAATATATATTTTCTGCGACGATTATAATTATATAATAGAACACAATTAAAAGGTTTACCATAAAATCGGACATTATTTTCCGAACAATCTAATAAAATTACCGTTGAAACGCAAGGATCAAAATTGATAAAAGACTTTTAAACTCTTTATAATAGTGGAAAGGATACTGTGAGAAATCACAAGGGAGATATTTTGAGGGAGTCTAAAGAGCTATTCTCCTACCTTTTCATTAATATGAAAAAGGCTGAATATTTTCCTGATCGACGACATATTTGGTGGCAAAAAACAACTACTGTAAAACGACGCTTATGAATCAGCTTACGTATTGTTTTTGGTTATCACTGGATCCTCTATTACTGTAGATTATGCCAGATTAATTGAGGTTTGTGCAGGAGTTCGATCATCACCGGAAACACAACGATTCGCCTAGTAGCAGATTAAGCTTAGGTTAAAAGTCATTCACCTATGCTGTAGCAATCGAAGCTTAATATCTAGTGCATTCCCCACATGGACTCTATTCTCATAGCCTTGTGGCAGACTGACTTAAAATACACGTACATTTTATGCTTTAAAGTGCAAAAGATGAATAGTAAAGATCATTGTTGGAAAAGCCTTTCCTTTCAGAATGCTCCATATTTATGACCATGTGTCAGACTAAACATAACTTTATTTATGTGTACATGTCGTATAATATGAAGGTCTAAAAAAGATGACGCTGTCTGCTAGCCGGATATTTACAACTTCAAGAATATTATGAAAGTGACAATTGTTTCCATCGTCCTTAGAACCACGGGAGCTTTTTCGAAAGCACTCGTAGATACATTAGAAAAATGAAAGCGCTGAAGAAGAATTGAAATCGTTCAGTCAACAGTGCGCTTAAAATCAGCGATAGTCTCGATGAGATCTGAAGATCTGAAGGCTTGTTGTTGATATCCAATTTTAAAAAATACAAAAAATACAAAAACTCTGGAGTGAAGACAAAATAATCTGTACGATTATTTTTTCTGTTTATATGTACAACTGTTATGTTTTTCTGTCTAGAATCATAGTGTGCTGTATTTGCCCGTTACCAGGTACTTGTGCGTTCGAATTAGACAAACAAAAAACTTGCATAAAATATTAAACAGCAGAAAAATTGGAAAAATGAGAAAAGGCAGGAAAGAAAATGCTTTCAGAAAAGGAAAAAACTGAAAGGAAATCAGGTGAAAGGAAAAATAAATAAATAAATATATATATATATATATATATATATATATATATATATATATATATATATATATACTCCAAAGGTTATTTTGAGGATACGCATGTTTGAGCAGACCCCCTGTTTTTTGTTTGTTTTGGGTTTTCTTTAATGGTGTGAATTATGTCTACCGGTCTGAGCATTCGAAAGTTAATAAAGCAAATTTTCTCTCCCGCAAGGTTCTCTCATGCGTCCCCATTTATAGGAGAAACCCCCTTATGATCCAGTATGCTTTAGAACGCTCGCCCACAGGACAACAGCAAGATACAATTATCATTTTGAAGAATGCACATCCTCACGTTAAGAACTACTCATTTTTATTATCCGAAACGTAAACAACGTAATTTCTAAGGAATCAATGGAGTCTTTATTCGACATTATTTACTACTACTCAAAACGTTACTTTGTGGATACCCATGTTTGAGTAAACGCCCTGATTTTGTTTTACTCTGTTTTTGTTTCGTTTTTAGAGTAGGAATTACGTCTACCGGTCTTCGAATTGGCGAGAATTAATAAAGAGAATGTGCTCCCCTTTTTGTAGAAAAACTAATAAAGAGGATGTGCTCTCCTCTTTGTATAAGAAACCTCCGTCGTATCCGACGTACGTTCGACCGCTCAGCTACAGAAAGCAACACTGCTCTGCAATGTTCCGTTACCATCTTGAAGAATGCACATCCCTACCGGTAAGCACATTTTCTTTATTAAAACTCTTGAATGTATAACAGACGCAATTCACGTTGTTTTAAAAAATAGGACGGCTACTCAAATATGTGCATCCATAAAATAACGTTTGGTGTACCAAGAAATAATTTCTGATAAAAATTCCATGGATTCCTTAGAAATAATATATATATGTGTGTGTGTGTGTGTGTGTGTGTGTGTGTGTGTGTGTGTGTGTGTGTGTGTGTGTGTGTGTGTGTGTGTGTAAAGTGAGGGAAAGGACAATTACCGAAAAAAGACAGAGAGAGACATGATTTGCTGGCTGGATATCAAGAGACAATGAGTGAAAGATTAAAAAATCAGGAGTGTAAAGGTGGAAATTGCAACATTAAAATTCTTTATAAAGCGGGAGAAAAAAGAAAGTTTAAAAAGAATGAAATAGAAAATATTTATGCATTTCATATTCATTGTTGTCATGAAATTGCATCGATGTTTGCATAACATTTCGATAAAAACAGACGAGCAACAAAGACTGGAATAAGGAAGTGAATAAGAAGATACACACAAACTGAATGAACAGCAGACATCATTGATAAAATTAGTTGTCAACAACTAAAAGATTTTCCCAGGTCCAGCTCGTCTTAATAATAATACCGAGTGTGAAAATAACTGATATTAATTCCTATTATTTGAAAAGTATAAGTCGATACTTTAGCTTAATAAGCAGAGATGTTTTCTAAAATATCGATTTTTTACTTTTCAAATAATATTCCTAGAAGTACATTGCAGGGTTAAGTAAGGGTTAGGAGTACAGAAAAATGAATTTTTACTAATATTCACCCAATTAAAAGCCGAGGAGATACTTAACGTAGACAGTTACTGGATGTTTGTGTAGTATGGACGTAAGAGGAGGAAGTAAGAAGTGAACATTATGAAGACATAGATAACGATTAACCCTAGACTCGATGAGTTTACGACCGCAGGGTTCAAAAAGCAACCGCGCGCGAGTTTGTCTCCCAAAGTAGCGTTTCATGGGAAGAAGCTGTTTGATTGAGACTTTCTTCTTACAAACGGAATACGAATAGAATTAGGTGACTTCACTCTGTGTGCCTAGCAAGTCGGGTCGTAGATGTCGGAACTAGTAGAACTAAAGTATGGAGCTAGTCTGAAATGTTGCCATTGAAGTAGCGATAGAATTGTTATAGACTTGCAACGTTTCATCTGTGAGAAAGGAGTTGTAGAGTGGGAAATAATTAAGCACCCAAAAGGCCGCATAAAACGATTTTGAACTCTATCAAGTCTATAAAATGAGCTTTGGGCAGCTCCAGTCCAGATACGATGGCAATACTCCATTTTTGGTCTGATCTGACTTTTTTTAAAGATAAAGTGAAACAGGTAGAATCACTTTCTGGAGCGGTACAAGGAACCGACCATTCTATTTTCAGCACCTTTAACAATGGATTATATAGACTTGAAGTCTAGGGTGAACTTCCAATAAACATTCAAAGCAAGGGCCCTCATTAAGAGTGCAACCGTTCATCAGGACTGGAGAAAATTTAGAGTCTATTCGATGCTGATGAAATGTTACTAAATTAGTTTTGAAGGCATTGAAAGTTACAAGTTTTTCTTTCCGTTGAGCTGTCAGAGCTCGGTCAGAGGAAAGATCAGCTACTAGTCTCTGATCACCATGATTTCTGAAGATAAACTGAGGTATAATTTGCATAGATCTGAAAACAGAATTAAAATTCCGGTCGAAGCTGTTTATGCTCACTTTCCACTAATTCCCTTGTCAGAGGCATGAGTCCATATATCCCTGCATCCTTGAATAATCTTATTACTTGTATACCACATTTGTCAACTGTGTAGAAAGTGGATGGATCATTTAGAATTTAGACAAACCCCTTTCTCATAGCCATCTTATATGACGAGGTAGAAATAACAAAGAAGCTGTTACCATCATTGTCAAACTTGATAGAACTTAGATTTAAACCAAAATTAAATATTTTCAAGAAGCTCACTATCATAAAATCCTTTCTTATTATAAAGAAAATTTCCTTTTCAAAAAATATATAGTTGCAACATTTTGTAAAGGGATACAACTCGTAGCAGAATCAAAAACAAAATGAAACAACGCTGACGGCCAACACACACTGGAGGAACCAGTTAATCAATACTTAGATAGATGACGGCTAAAGAAAGGAGCAATGAGTACTACAATCTGTATGTGCTCTTGTGTTAGACAAAGCAAAGCTTAATAATTAAAGGCATCAATTAGATTCCCAAAATAACCAACAAAAATAATCAGTCAAATATGAAATACAGCTTAAGCCACAAGCAAAATAATTATTTTGTCCACGAGTGGAGGGGAGGAGTGGGAGTAATATTTTCTCAGAGGTATTTCAGTTTTTGTTTTGGATCTTTTTTTCCAGAGGTTTTTCATATTATTTTTTAATTTCTTTTCGATTTTTATTTTATTTTGTTACCTATTCAATCAATTTGGTCATAACTAGTAAAACCGGTTCTTGACTCGGCATGTCAAAAAAGAAAAACATATATGAATTCAAATTTTTAAATCAATTTAATATTTCTAAATATTTTTACTTGATTTAATTGCTTGTTATTATCGTTTATTTCTGTTTCTTGAAATTATTGAATCCATTGTTGGGATTGATGCAGTGAATAAAAATAATTATGTGTCTTTCAACAGCTGAACGAATTTAAAAATCGCTCTTTCATAAATTCGATTAAAAAAGATCATATACATATTTTTATCATATGTACAAAATTTCAAAGATAAATGTAATATGATTTTGTTAATCTGATAGATAGATAGATAGATAGATAGATAGATAGATAGATAGATAGATAGAGAGATACACATTCTTACCCGCCTTATTTGTCACTCCCGCAATTGATTACTTCATCATTATTGGTACCATTATAAAGTTATCTAGCCTAATCAGGCCGGACAAATAACAGACCAATAATTAAATCCTGCAAATATAACTCGTTGTATATTTCTATATCAAATGAAAGATGTTTTATAAAAACAAATGCCACATTTGGTCCGGCACGTACGCCTGAAATCCGATCGAAATCCTAATGGCATCCGAAAATGCCCACAGACTGAAAACATTTTCTGTAACATCTTATATACTTTTATTTAATCATACACATGTACATTCACGCATACATACACTCTCTCTCTCCCTCTCTCTCTCACTCTCTCTCTCTCTCCATATATATATTAAAGGCAGGGAGAGGGGGGATAAAAGTATTAGAAAGATCCGTACAAATCTATAAATACAGGAAAAATAATAAGATTTATATATATATATAATATTTATGATACATATCGGAATATATATATATATATATATATGTGTGTGTGTGTGTGTGTGTGTGTGTGTGTGTGTGTGTGTGTGTGTGTGTGTGTGTGTGTGTGTAGGCAGCAATCCTTCTTTCATGCACATTTCATTAAAAACGACTGACAAGGTGGTTTTATTTAGTTTTTGATATAATTTCTTGTGCGATCTAATAATTTTTTTCTTTCCGGATGACAAATTACATAAAAATTGTCCGAATGTTCTTTTTATCCGAGCGCTTTCGGCTATAATTTTATAATTTTTTATAATTTTATAATTTTTTTATAATTTGTCATCCGGAAAGAAAAAAATTATTAGATCGCACGAGAAAATAAATAAAAAACTAAATAAAAGCACCTTGTCAGTCGTTTTTAATGAAATGTGCATATATATATATATATATATATATATATATATATATATATATATATGTAAACGTACTTGATTTATTGCATTTGACTGCCATGGTTTGTCCATTACAATTCTGCACAACTGAATCAGTTTCTTTATAAATTTACATATCTGATAAAATATAGTTTTAAGGTATAGGGTGAAAGTGATCTTTATCTGCAATAGAGCGTGTGTAAATATAACCAGTGCGGACATAAATTTCAACTTGAGACCTGAAGATTGCGTCCCAACATGAAATAGACTATCGCTGTTCAGTGATGAGTTCTGCGTCGACTCTGGCTATATTTAAATTTACACAGAAACACAATATATATATATATATATATATATATATATATATATATATATATATATATATATATATATATGCGTGTGTGTGTATGTAATATATATATATATATATATATATATATATTGTGTATATTCCAGCAGCATTTTTCACTCTAGCGTAGTCATGTGTGACGTCACAAGCTGCGACGCGATTTCCGCTTCCTTGTCACGTAAATACGAGTTTGTCGTTACTTTGAGCTTATTCAAGTAGCAAGGGCGGACTATTATTGTAGTTTCATCTGTCTGTTGTTTGATTTATTGAAATTGTCATCTTTGATAATGGCTTATGCAAGCTGAAAGCTTAGATTGGATTTAAACATGTATCACTATGGTGTTTTCCTTTCATCTTTCAACGATAATGTGATTAAGCTTATCAGACAATACGAAAGGAACTTACTTAAAATAAATAGACAAAACTTGTCTATATTATTTAATGACACATGCATTAATATACATATGTGTGTGTGTGTGTGTGTGTGTGTGTGTGTGTGTGTGTGTGTGTGTGTGTGTGTGTGTGTGTGTGTGTGTGACACATTTTCGCTTCCTTGTCTCGTAAAGTTTGTTTTTGTGTATTTTTATCATGGAACGTTGCCTATACGCAGCCAAATCATTCCATGTGGAGGTATTCAAATTGGGACTGAATCCAGCGTAAAATAATATTTCTTTTTTGTATGGAAGAAATTAAATTTACAAACTTCAATAAACGAAAACTATTCGCTCACTTTTTTCCACTATCATTCATCTTAGGTTCTATCCAGCCATTCCTTTTGACACTTTCAAGATTTAACTCGTGCCTAAGAAACATTTTCGTAATATTTACAACACACAAAGCTTCAGGCTTTTCAGCTTAATTTATGTTTACAAAGGATAAATATTAATTTGACACGCACATCCATCTATGTCACTATGATTAGGCTTAATTGATAAACACAAGTAAGAATTGTGGGTGTTTAATAAACATTGCTTAGACGAGGCCAAATAAAAGGAAAATGATTTAGGAAGATTGTCTTGTGCCAGTTTTTTCAGCACAAATGACCTGCATGACTTGAAATTTAATATTCAAGAATTCTGGCTTTTTATCTGGTTTCGAACCGACTACTTCTGCAAGTGAGAAATATCAACTATCTCAGTGAGTTCTCATCGCATACAGATAAGAGAATACATCCACCAGCAAATGCTTTTGAAGACAGGTGTGAGTGGCTTAGTGTCTTAGTTTATTGAATATTTCAGATTTTTAAAATTGTCTATTTTATTTAAATTTTGACGAGGCTTTAAGGTCACATATATTTATGGCTTTCATTATCTATGTTTAAAGTCACATATATAAAAATTTCTTTATCTCCTCAGTGTGTGTATGTGATAATGTGGTTTCCTAATACATCTATATCTGAACATGTGTATGTTTATTTGTGCGTTTGTGTAAAGAAGTGTCTATATGGAGATTTTCTAAGCGTAGCTTAAAATGTAACAGAGAGATGTTGGGAACCACACAGAAACAAACACACATATTTTTTTTTTAAATTGGAGTAGATTTGAACAGCGAAATTAGATCAGAATAATTTTGTTTCCTGGTGGGAATCTGTTCTAGCCCATTTGGAATTGGGTCATTAGGAAGACAATGGAAGATGATGGAGATAATTTTTATCGGTTAAAATTTAAAATAGAGCTTACTAAGACTATGGGGAACTTTGAAATTCACATGATTTTGGGTTGAAAGCACCACTCGTGATAACTTGTGAGGGCCAAGGGGCGATTTATGATCAGCCAGGTTTATCTATATAAACGCACACAGAAATCTGTTGAGAGTGGTTGGCTCGTCTGCCGTCGAGTGCAGTCGAGCTGGGTGGAGAGATATCGGAGATTGAAAGTGACATCAGGGATTGGAACAAAACCCCCGATAACATGTACTGTTAAGATAAATACCGCTGCTTCTGCTACCACCAAGATTACTACTACTGTTTCTACTGCCGAGGAGGAATGCAACTATAAACTTTAAGCAGCACACAGAAATCTTTATCTTTCCATCGCAAGAGTCGTATATCGTTCTGAGACGATTTCACAACAAGCTAATCACAACTCTCTCTCTCTCTCTTTCTCTCTCTCTCTCTCTCTCTTTCTGTGTCTAGAATCCAATGTATGAGTTTTTACGTCTATTACTTTTCTTTTCTGTAACCCGTTTCTTTTCTATACTATTCTTTTCTGCTATATAAAAGACATTAACACTTCAATCATTGAATAGTTGTTTGTCCAGCTTTCTGCAGATATATATATATATATATATATATATATATATATATATATATATATATATATATATATATATATATATATATTCTAAATTTCTTATCACAGACTCTCCAGCCGGGTCTACATCTTCAGTCGACCGTGAATGGATGGACATCACTTCTGCATTCTGGAGCAAACCAAACACAACGTGGGCAGGAAGCAGGATGAAACCAGTGGACCAGTCGAATGATCTACGGAGGCTCAGGGGACCTACGGCCACTCCCTTAAGTTCGGTTAAGACCGAGTAGACACCTCACCCCAGAGAGTAAGACATCGGAGGTTGAGGGGCTGGAGCGAAAGTGTTAGAAGATGTGGCACAAGGCTGAAAGTATGGGGCAGTCACCGATGATTGAACTCATTACTCAGTGGTAATTGTTCTAGTGAGACAAGCTTGATAACTATTGCACCGTGCCCAAATAAGTGTATATATTTTTCTATATATAATACAACATATATATATATATATATATATATATATATATATATATATATATATTATAACATTTCTGTATATATTCTACAACGATGACGTTTCACTTAAATGAGCATAGATCAATCTCAGAACATTTAAAGGTATAGTCACGTCCACATTTAAAGTTTAGACAGATATAATAATAATAATAAGCAAAAACTTATACTTCTGAAAGCCCTTTATATAAGAGAATTGCGGCCAAAACTAAATAAAGTCAACTAAGAGTATAGCAACAAAGTTCTTTAATGTTTGTAACAGCAAAGTTTTATATAAAATACTAAATTAAAATATTATAATTGAAAAAATAAAAATCTTTTTCATTTTTAAATATTAAAAAAAAAGTTACTAAATACCCCCCTTTCATATTCGAATTTGCAACGACGTAAATGAACACTGAAAAAATATTTTGAATTTACGGTGCTACTGTATAAGAATCAAGATATTTTAACCTCCTGGAGATGGTCTCAGATGAGATTAAAAATACTTGGGAAAATAAAGATTATTAAAAGAAAATGTTGTAATTTTACTTAATCAATTTTCTACAGCCACCAAAAAATTAATTCTTAGACATAAAAGGATTCAAACTAAAACAAATAGACATAATACGTCTAAATTATTTAACCAAAGATACTTGAATGAAAATATGCTGCCTAAATATACATATTCTATAAGAACCATAACTTTCTTCAATATTATGCTAAACCGTATTCTCCGTATATATATATATATATATATATATATGTGCGTGTGTGTGTGTGTGTGAATGTGTGTGCGTGTGTGTGTGTGTGTGTGTGTGTGTGTGTGTGTGTGTGTGTGTGCGTACGTACATGAAGAGAGAAATTCAAACCTGTTTTATTGAATTTGAATGGCAAAAACCAATACCCAAACTAAACAAATAAGATAATCAACCCACCAGTAAAAATAAATAAAAAATTAATTAAATAAATTTATAAATTAATAAATAAATAAATGAAACAAAACTGTAAATAAATGAATAAAAAAATTAAATAGACATTAAGCAAAGTAACAAACTATGAATGCACGCCTAAACACAGGCAAATGTTATAATAATCAACAAATAATTAAATAATCAATAATAAATAACGAATAAATAGTTAACAATGCTATAAATTAGATACAAACAATTGCATTCCGATCCAAATTTATTTCTACTTAATAGCATCTAGAATAATTTGAAACCGTTATCGCCTACCCAATAACCGTTAGGATAATACAATCTGTCTGTTTTATGCGTGAATGCTATCTTCAGTCTATGTGTGCTGTATTTTGACTCGACTATTTTTATATGTTGGTGAATGGTGCATAGTCGAGCCAAAATAGTAGATTAGTTTCTATGGATACGGAAAAAAACAATCATTTTAATAAGGGGCGGTAGGCTATTCATTTTCACTGACAAAAATCTAGAAATAATCATAAAAAACATAATAAATTCCTGAAAAACACGCATGCCAATATCAAATAAATAAAAACCAGAAATAAAAATTAGACAAAAATAATGAAAAATTATGATTGTAGAAACCCTGAAAATTGCCCGTTGGATAATAAATGCCGCATAGAATCTGTGGTACAATATCATCCATTGAGAATCAAAACTTTGAAAAGATATATATACGATCCACGAAGAATGAATTTAAAATAAAGTGGAGACAACACAAAAGCTCCTTCAATAATATTAGAAATAGAAATCAGACATCCCTATCTAAATATTTTGGTATTTAAAAGAAAAGAGTAAAACACCAAAAGTAAAATGGAAAATAATAAATAGAACAAGAACTTGTAAAACCTGCGATGTCCCATGCCCTTTATGCCTACATGAAAAACTACACATTATTAACTTTCTAAAAAACAAAAATTTATTAAATCTAAGACATGAGATAACGGTTTTTTGCCGACAACAACAAATATTCGCCTTAAATAAATGGCATAAAAAAATCTAAAATTTCAAAATCTATAAACAACTTCAATTAAAGCAATAAGTTTAAAAACACAAAGCTAAAAAAACTCTTTATGAAGTCGTCAACAAAAATCAAATTGTTGTTCAACACGACGTATTCATATACAAACAACCCATTTAGAAAAAAATCTTTATGTATACAAGTAGAAGTTTAACGGCGAAACAATAGTGCCGAAAAACTTTCTGTCGTTGAAAAAAGACCAGACGACATGCGTTGAATGGATGTCATCATTCGTTTGAAAAAAGGCACCCATACCCTACCTTGACTTAACCTCTTTTCGAAAGTAACTGATATGTTGATACAATAGTTGTCAGTGAAAATGAATACCCTACTGTCCCTTATTAAAATGATTGGTTTCTCCGTATCCATAGAAACTAATCTTATGAATGTATATGCTTATAAAGTTCCGTAAATTTCAAAATAACTTATTCCAAAAATTCGCTTGAAAATGAAACAGAACTAGGTACTTTAATTTAATTTAATTTCTATAACTGAACTGGAAGTTTTTAGCTTCTCTTTTTGAAACATGGTAATTCCTATGTAGCGATGGAATCATATTTTTTTAAATAATTATAATATATATATATATATATGTGTGTGTGTGTGTGTGTGTGTGTGTGTGTGTGTGTGTGTGTGTGTGTGTGTGTGTAATGTATCTATGTAGAATACGTTTATTTAAACACATTTTGTTAAAAATAGCAGACACATTATGTCTATTATATTTTTCATTGATTTTTCTTGTTGGATTACTTTTAATTAAATAATTAATTGATTTCCTTATTGTACTGTTGTACTAAGATCCTTATCTTGGGGTTAAACGTATATAAGGACTGTTCATTATAATTCTTGTTAATGTTCGAGCTTTCCATTAGCTTCAGTCATTATCAAGAATAACTGAAATAAAAAGAAATTCAAAATCCGTTTATTGATTGCTTGCATCTTTGTGATGATTTGTAATTAGAAATATTGAATGTGGACGACATCTTATTTTGGAGATTTGAAAGTTAGTGGTGACGTGTGAACTTGAGAGATTTTTTGAAAATGCAAAGATGTCATCTTTTATTAGGTATTTTTATGTGTCGTTCTTTTGTTTCTATAATTCATAACATTTAACTGTTTGTATCGATATTTTGCTAAACTTGTGCCTGTGCTCGAACAACCGTTGCTGTCTGTGAGAAAATTACTCAGTTATCTCAACCACCAAACAGAAGGTAAACAATCTATAAACACACAAGAAATGAAACGATGAGAGATAGAGAGTAGCGGAAGAAATACAGAGTAAAGAAGACGCGTGAATTAATATTAATATGACTGAAACAAAACTAATAACAGAAGAAAAAATAATTAGCAAACAAAATTAATTAATGAAAATAGAAATGATGAAAAATCCGATAATTAGATGAGATAAGAGAAATGAGTGAATGAAAAATGAATGAATCAAAAAGAGAATCCATGAATGAATGGCAAGGAATGGAAGAAGTAAAATGAATGAAAGCAAAAATTAATGAGCAAATGAATGAAAGAAAAGTGAAAAGAAAAAAAAGATATTTGGACGAATAAGGTCAAAGAAGAAGAAAAAGAGAACTAATTTTGGTGAAAATGGCGCCCTATCGTCGGTGTTATTTGGAACAATGCCGGGGGCTGATGTATCGTCCTCGTATATTGTAACCTGTTGACTACCGCACCTCGGACATCACGTGATATTCATGAGATTTACAAGTGGCTCAAACTCTCCTTTTCTAACCCTAACCCTCTCAACTCACGACCAAATATCGATGCCAGTAAGAACATTGAAAGCATAAGTTGGGTGTAAGATTCATGTGTTCATTTTAGTTTCGTTTGGTACAAGGCAGAAATGCTGGCGTTTTAAGTGTAGATCACATTACTCATAGCCTGAGATGATAAACTGACATCACTTGCTTTACTGCTAGTGTCTAATAATAATCAGAAAATAGAGTCAAATGAATTTATCTTGATCCATTCAATTCCCAAATGACAAAACATTTTTAATCCCTCCTCGGTAGGGCTGAGAACTTTTCAGTTCTCGCTCGAAAAAATTGTTTTAAAGTTAAATTTTTTTAGAAATCGCATAATCAGATGGGAGAAGAAAAAGGGAAATAGATGGGGTTGGCTTTTTTGGTAAAAAAATTGTACTTCATCACTATTTCTTATCATCTGTTACATTTCTTTTTCTTTTCAAATTATTAAAATGTTTACATGGCTATTCGATAGCTCAACACTTCCGCTGTTATGAACGTACTTATACATCATTATGAAACTTGCATTGCCTGAGTCGACGTATAAATATGTTTTAGGACATCGTGAAATCTCGATTACTAGCGTTTGGATGTCAGTTATCAGTTATCTCCCGTTAATTCCCCTCTCCAAGTTCTCACAGTGGATAAAGACGTTGGTTACATCCAGTGACAGGACCCAAAGAGTGTGAGTTCAATACCCGGTTAAGGCAGTGGAGAACTTGGAGATAACTGATAACTGACATCCATTAAACATGGCACGTGGAACTAGAACAGTCTACCCCAGTGAGCGAAGTAAAGGGTTCAGTTCGACATTCCAACCACCTGAAGAAGACCGTAGCGTACAACGGCCGAAACGTTGTGATAAATATGGCGACAAAGATGAGGACAATAGTCCGAATAATGTAAATAATACCTCATCTCAGAAATATAGACAGTAACACTTCATCATTAATTTGTTTGTGTGTTCGATCGTCATTGGATACCCTTTACTTTTGGCTTTGTGCCGCATCTAAGCTACGCTTAGAAAATCACCATTAATGGGTTCGCGTTTTTATATAAAGAATTATTGTTTTCGTCAGACACTTTTATAGTTCTCAACATCCAATCAAATATCAAAATTTTATATTTACACTCTTCCCCAACCTGAAACAATTTCAGGGAATGTTAGAAGGATTATTTAAAAAAAAGATATGTTGTATTTCAGAAATACTTACTGACATCATGAAATGTCCTCTCTCTCTCTCTCTCTCTCTCTCTCTCTCTCTCTCTTTCTCTTTCTCTCTCTCTCTATGCAACATAATCTTCTGATTCCGTTAATGTTCCTTTCTTTTTCTGCCTTTTTTCCTTCCCTCATTTGAACAAACTTGTCGTTTCACTTGTCATTTCAGCCTTCCGAAATTGGTAAATCAAGAACAAAATATTGTAAAGTGAACAGAGAATATTGTGACGAGATGAACTCTGTTTCACGAATCTGTCTTCGTCGTGAAGTCAGCGAGGACGGGTAAGAATGATAGGAATAATGAAATTAAAAAAAAGAAAAGTAAAAAAGAAATTTTTTTAAAAAGAATGAGAGAAAAAAGTAGCGAATGAGAGATATTTCTAATTTTAATTTACTCCACGAGAAAAAGAGAAGAAAAAATTCTCAAAGACAAAGAATTTTTCACTGAAACAGAAGAATGTAAATATATATAGAATTTTTTTAGAATGATGTTAACCCTGTACAAGGCCGAAGAGCCACTCGATGTAGAAGGTTACAGTATAATAGGCACAATTTATGAGGATATGTGGTGATGGTAACAGTAAATAATAACGAGATGTGTGGGTAGCGTAACAGTTATCATTGCGGAAACTCTGAATTCAAAATCGTAGAGAAAGCAAAGGGAAACCACTGCACTATTTTTCTTAAGGCGACATGGCAATGCACAGGCAATCAAGAAAAAGACTCGGGGGAACGCCATGGTTGCCTACGTCTTGAAGGGACGGGGCATTAAAAACAAAAAGAAAAAGAATAATGAAAAAAAAATAAACAAGAAAAATAGAAACTAATAACATAATAAATCTCAAGATGAAAACGAAATAATATGTATGCACAAAAGTTGCCAGCGCCGTATTTTTTAATTAATAACAAGAAACTAAATACACAATAGAATGTAATTGTTTACTGTATTGCTTTTTTAAATAAAATGCTAGAAACTTTTGCGCACACCTGATAAAATCTCCGGGACTCAAAATAAACGGTAAAATCCGATTAATGTTGGTTTAAGATTTAATCAACAGTCAACAATGCTGCCCACTTCCGAAAAGAGAGTGGGGCACGACAAAGAGAATAAAACGTAACTAATGCGTAGAGGAAGGAGGCACCCTCTTCCTCTTGGCCCTTCCAAGTCAAAACGAAAAGACAATAGACATGTGGCAGTGGCCAAAGAGTCAGGCTTTTATATGGAGACAATAATGATAAGCGACGAGAAATTTGTTTTTATGGTTAATTGTACAAGTGAGCAACATCCGGGCATCTGCTTTGAAATGATGAAAGATATGCCTCTTCGGTCATGCCCTTGAGCCAGGTATAAAATATCGCCACGTCTGATGTTTGCTCAGATTTTAGGACGTGAGTTGGGCCGGGATCTTTTCAGCACTTTCTTGCATATATACGCATGCAGGTGTGAGTGTACTTGTGTGTGTACGTATATGTGTGTAAATACTTAAGCTTTGCCTCGTTTGGAACCAGAAGGTAAATTGTATTCCGCCAATTTTCTAAGTTAGTAAAACTATCTGCTTTGAAAATCAACATTCAAAACTTAGATTTTTTCGAACACTAAACTTTAACATTAGTGGTAAGTACGCAACTCTCCCAACAACACTGTAAACCACTCATACTTACATACTTACAAATACATGGACATCTGTGTGTGCGTGCGTGTGTGTGTATGTTATTATTACGCATATTCAATGGCACACGTTTAATTGTACACACTCAATCATATGTAAACGACATCATTTCCTTCGCATTAGCCAATATTTTTTTTTTCTTCTTTTTCGGTTGTGGCTGTGACTGCTTTTGTGAAAGCCGCTGCTCCTTCTTTGTTAGGGACTCGTATCGTGCATGTAAAGGAAGCCAGGTGGAAGAGCACAATAGACTCAATTCACCCCCATCTGTTTAGCGATTTGAAGCCATTGTTTATCATTTAACAGTGCCCCTATTTTCACGCGTCACTACCGGCCGAGATACCTGTGAATTGAACTGGGGTCAGAGATGTAAAAAACAAAATGCCGAAGTGGAAGCGCTTACTTTGCGGAGATATAGAGTTATACTGGTAATAATTTTGCTTGTTTCTAACCAATTGACTTTTTCTTGGCCTATTTATTTCTCAGATTTAGAGTTAAAAATTATTTGAATAGATTTGAGATGTTTGCGGTGAGGGCTATTGAAAAATACATCAAAATTAAAAGAGACATTCATTTCACGGCGGAAAATGGTTATAAAAGGCTGTTCTTTAAAAGCCGAGCTTCGTATATACTGAACAAAAGAAAGAAGAATTTAATATAGAAAGATTGTGTGGCGTCATTTTTCAAATAAAGTATGTTTACCTCCCTCGATATCGGCTTTGTAAAATATTATTATATTACTTACATCTTATAGAACTCTGGTGCCAAACAGAACTATCTCTGATACTAGGCAGATAAAATCAATGCAGAATGGTGATCATGTGATCATGTGAACAAAGTTGATTTGAAGCGAGACATCGATTTCACACCTTTACGATATGTGTCAGCTTCATCGCTATAACATCTGTGATACAGCAACTGACCTGAAGCAAATGATTCGATTTCACACCTTTGCCACACACATATGTGTCAGTTTAAACAGATTATATTCAGCAGGCTGTGTGTAATAGAAATATAAACAGTTTGAAATTGTTAAAACTGTACTATCCCACAGTAACATTATCATCCTGCAATTTTAAAAAGATCTGTAACTGTATCGGTTTGAAAATTTCAGCAGATGACAAAAAACCAGTTCAGATCTTAACAAATAAGGTCCTTTATTTCCTGCTTGTACGCAGTTTCACACGAATGTCATAAAATCTGAACTCAATCGGTACTACTTAAATTGACTGGTCCACTCGTAAAAAAATAATTTTTAGGTCAGGAATAATTTTTCTAGGACCGCATTTAATAACTCTTCCTCACGCCATCGCATTTGTCATTATCGAAAAAATTGATTTTTGTCATTTTAGAAGTGGGGACCTGTTTATGATATAAATACAATGTCAAATCGACCCCTGACATCTTAAAGAGTTATCGGTACTTAATTTTTATTTACAAATGTCAAGTTTGAAACTGTGTTTACGTTATTAATACCTGTTTAGGCTTCTGTTACCACTTTCTTTCGACGTCAATTTTTGTTCAAGCTAAACACCAACGTGGATCAGAGAGCCTTGATATTTCTCTGACTTCTGATTGGTCAATTAATGCCAGTATCATGCTTTTGTCTACGTCCGCATAGTTAAAATTAATTTACCGCCAAAAATCTGTCTCTGTATTTCGAGCATATGTATCACGTGGCATACAACATTATAAATACTTAGCGACATTTTTAACTCTTTCTCTTTTGCCTTCTCTCACACACAAGATGTAACGTTAGAGAGATTACGTCTGTCCCTTATGGGAAGACACTATGACAGTCGCACACACGCGCACACACACGCGCACATACACGCGCACACACACGCGCACACACACGTACGTACGAACATTGCATATCTCTTAACTCATCTTATTCACTCCTTCAACTACAAGCAACAGAAACTTATCAACTTCTAACAGTGAGTTTTACGGCATCAAACAGTTCGCCAAACAAACTCACGCCGTTCAAATCTTTTGAAGTTCCTAAGTTAGATTTCCTAACATAATCCCAAATTTCGAATTCACTCACTCACCAACAAACTACACTTCAATTTTAACATCTACGATTTTTATCGAGACAACAAGAATTCAACTAAAAGAACATACAGTTTCAAAGAACAAACATTTTATTCAAAAAGCAACTTTGAACATTTCTTTCATTGAGACTGAACTTTATTTCATTAACTGAAATCTTTTCTGTGAGTTCATATAAAAATATATATTCTCTTAAAAGGCTTTAAGAATTTCAAGTTAAAGGTGAATAACTCCTGCTATTAATCACAACTCTTACTATATAAAAATCACACACTTGATTGTTTTGTATGTCATACAGTAAAGTGAAGATTGTTATAATAAAAAAAAGTTTTTGTGTTGTTTCTCTTGTTTGCTTTTTGTTTGCTGACACATTTGTAAAGTAAAAAAATGTACGGATTGAATTGAGGCCGTTTAAACCGCTACAACTGCGTACAAATGATATTGCCGAACTGTACCCTACACCCTAAATTTCATAAATTTAAAAGATTTTGTTAAATAATTGCTTGGTTTTAATATTTTCTTAAAGTAATTTTATTTTTGTTTCAAAAACAATTGCTTGTTTAAAATATATTCTCAAAGTAAACTGCATCAAAATATTCTTTATTTAAAATAAATTTGTTTTGCCAAAATATATTCATTGGAATTGGATGAGGAGGAAAATCCTTAATTTCAAATTTGTCATTTGTAAATTAAAACTAATTACAGAAAAAATGTCACTCACTCATCGATTTGACATTGCATCTATATTATAAACAGGACCTCATTCCAAAAATGATAAAAAATGATTATTTTTCAATTCTGACTAATGAATGCTAATCTAAAAATTATACTCCCCCAAATTTTTCATTATTTTTAACGAGCGGAGCAGTCAATTTAATATAGGAATCACCAAATTCACTAATCTTTGCTTAATCAAATAGACCATTGTCTTGTAATCTAGCGACAGATTCTTGAAGAAGGGAATCATAATGGCCGAAACGTTGTGGTAGTAGCAACAATGATAAGAGAAATGTAAATAATCATAACTTCTCACCCCGGAAATTAAAACAGAAATTTCAAAAATCACAATTTAAACGCTTTTTTGCCTTAAAAGCGATTATTTTAATATATACGAAGTTTGTAGAAATTTCTTTTCGGCAGGACTAAAATTAGGATTTACTGGCCTTGATAATCGTGGATTTTAAAATTACCAATCACTTTTGCTCTGCCAAATAATTCTATCGACTTAATTTGTATAGAAAAGCTGCTTATTTAAGCATACGCATTAATGCATATGGATGCAGGGGTGTATGTATGTTTATGTACGAATTTGCGTATGTTTTCCGAGGGTATGTGTATGTTTATCTGTGAGTGTGTACGTGCGTGTGTGTAACTTTATTTGAGTGTGCAAATAATTATACATATGTACGTTTATATGTCTGTGTGTGAGTCTTTGCGCGAACACTTCTACGTATTTAAATGCGCGTGTGTGTGGTATATAAGTGTCTTGACATACATTTCATTCCTTACAGACATGGACGCACTGCTTTGACCCATCGCAGTTTTTAAGGTCAGTAAGATTTATTTTCAGAATGTTTTGATTCTCTTCTAGAAAAAATGTACAATTCAAATCGGCTTGACAACTTATAACCTCACATTCTTTGAATTCATAAATCCTAAACATGGATTTTATTTTTCTCGGAATGAAAATCTGGAAATTATTATCAAATATTACTCTGTACCGCTTGCTTGCTTGGCCTTTTGTGGTCAGTTCAAAAATATTGGATTTTATTTTTTCTTTCGTCATTTCACTTTGAATTTTTGAAGAAAGAAAGAAAGAAAGAAAGAAAAGAGAGAGAAGGAAAGAAGAAAATAATGTATTTAATAAAAAATGAAAGAAAAAAACAAGTGGATAGAAAACTGGCAAATCGGAAAATATTTTTTTCTAAACAAAAAGCTCCAAGATTTTCTCTGAAAGAAAACGTTTTCATGAGTTATTATCGAAAATAAAAAATAAAACTGTTAGTTATGTTTGTTGTGGGAATTTGGCCCGTCGGTAGTGACAGTAATTTGGAACAAAAAGATTTGCTTAGCTGATAGCTGTAAGAAATCTACTGAAAAGAAGTCTCAATTGACAATATGGAGGGAGTTGTGGAAGGTGGGGGGGAGATTCCGTTGCCACTCCACGTTCTCTAATAATGGCTATGACTTCTGATAATATGAGGAGAATCAAGTGTGGTGCATGATTTATGATGAATGCTCAACAGATTGGTGGCCACTGCTTGAACTGACCAAATCATCGATGACAAAACGTGTGTAAGAGAAAGAGAGGGAGAGATAGAGAGAGGGATAGAGAAAGAAAATTGATTGATATAGACAAGTTTAAAAATTATAGAATCTGTATGTGTCAAAGAAAGACAAATCAAAACGGAGAGAATATGTATGCGTGAGAGAAATAGAGAGTTTGAAATTGAGACTGGCAAAGAGAAAAACTGTATGTATACACGTTGGAGAATGGGGTGTAGGTATATGAATAAAGTACAGTGTACATGTGTCTGTCCGTCCGTTTTTCGATCTCGGCGAATCATATGCATCATTAAGTAACAGGTAGTAACTACTGTAGTTACACGCGATTAAAAATTAAATAAATATCTCATTTAAAGTTAAATTTAAATATCGAACAGAGTAAAAGGTTTTAAAAACAATTCTTTATTAAACGGTTTAACTTTAATTTCGCTTTTTGTTGCAGTTGTAATTGATAATGTCTAATTTTACAACCGTAATTAAAACTTAAGCGGGGCACGGTACGTTGCTCATATGTTTTCTTTTTCTTTTTCTAGCACACGTACTGTGCCGTATTCGAAATTTTACATAGTTCGGGTTCCCTACTGTTTTTTAAGAGTGACTTTATGTGAAGGGATCGTAAAGAATGGTGATTTTAAAAGAAAATTGCACGCAAGATAAATGTAAACAAACTACAGAGATCGGTTGCGTATACGAAGAAAGATTATACCGAATTTTGATATCAAATAAATATAAAATAATTGTTATTTCTAAATTCTTATATCTTTTACGTACATAGGACACAGAAGGTAAAAGGCCGAAGATCCAAAACCTCTCCATAGATGCTAGCCTAAAGTCTACCCAAAGGGCCGCTTCTAGGCTAGTATTTTATAAATCGGAAAATGAATCCATGTGACATATGTGAAAATATTTAAAAAGTAAAGTGGAGAAGACAGGCGATAAATTAGATAATTGTATCTGAAAAAAAAAACACGTAGAAAGATGATGAAGGTGTGTGCGCGTGTGTTTGTAAGTGAGCTTAAAAGATATATGCAGAAATAAAGTGAGTAATTGTGAGAGAGAAAATGCAAAAGCGGTAAAAGAGAGGAAAAGGGATATATGTATATAAATCTGTCCGAAATATACAGATTTGATGGCATTTAAGAACATGCTTTTTTCCTAAATACGTGGTTGAAAAATATTTCGGGTCTTATAAGTGAAGTTGAAGTATCCTGTAGAATCTTTGAAATCCAGACGTGAAAGATTAGCCGTTGTTGGACAAGACCAAATTTCTTAATATTTTAATATTAAAAGTAAAATGGCGGTTCGGTTTTATTATCAAATACGACATTTATGATGGAAATTCCAAAGTGAAAATGAGAAAAAGAGAGGATGAGAGTGAAAAAGAGAAAGGATGAAAAGGAGAGGATGAAAGTGAAAAGGGAGAGGATGAAAGTGAGAAAGAGAGAGATTGAAACTGGGAAAGAGAGCGGTTGAAAGTGAGAGAATAAAAGAGAGAGGATGAAAGCGCAAAAGAGATGAAAGTGAGAAAGAGAGAGCATGAAAGTGAAAAAGAGAAGATGAAAGTGAAAAGGGAGCAGCTGAAAGAGAGAAAGATATAGGATGAAAGTGAGATAGAGAGAGGATGAAAGTAAAAAAGAGAGAGGATGAAAAAGAGCGGATGAAAATGATAAAGTGAGAGGATGAAAGTGAGAATGAGAGCGGTTGAAAATAAAAAAGAGTGAGAAGGAAAGAGAGAGGATGAAAGGGAAAAAGAGAGCGGATGAAAGTGAGAAAGAGAGCGTTTGAAAGTGAAAAAAGTGAGGATGAAAGAGAGATGAGAAAGAGAGAGGATGAACGTGAGAAAGAGAGAGGATCAAAGCGATTGGCAGTGAGAACGAGAGAGGAGAAGTGTAGAAGAGAGAGGATGAAAAAGAGAAAGAGAGAGGATGAAAGTAAGAAAGAGAGGGGATGAAAAAGAGAAACATAGAGGATGAAAGAGAGAAAGAAAAATGGTGAAAGTGAGAAAGAGAAAGGATGAAAGTGAAAAAGAGAGATGATGAAAAAGAGATGATAAAAGAGAGAAAGAGAGAGAATGAAAGTAAGAAAGAAAGGAGATGAAAGGGAGAAAGATAAAGTGAGAAAGAGTGAGGATGAAAGAGACAAAAAGAGAGGATTAAAGTGAGAAAGAGAGCGGATGAAAGTGAAAAGGAGAGAGGATGAATGTGTAAAACCAGAGATGATGAAAAAGAAATAATTTAAAAAAGAAAACTTGTGCTTTTGGCTGAGGGTGGAATTCAAGAAAGTTTTAAAAGTGGTCATTTTGAAACAAAGAATGATTAAAAATGAGATTTCTTTTTTAACTATAGGAAATTCTCACCTATTTCAGTGAAGACCAAATTATTTAGTAAGCTTAATGCAGTTTGGTTCAGCATCACAACATTTAACGAAGAAAAAACTCAAGACATTAGCAACCAATAATAAGTTGTTTTTGTTGTTCATGTATTTTTTTATTTCTTTAGAATTGTGAGTGACAGATTTGTTGCGAATTTGCCCTCAGTTATCGTATCCCTTTCCTTCCCGTGGGTTGAAGTCTTCACTTCTGTCGACATTTAAATCTTTTTATATTTAAAATAGTTCGAGTAGATGGCCCGCTGAATGATACGATAGAAAAAAGAGAAAAAAAATGGCTTAAAACATGTCCTGAATGCCGCTTGTAAAACATTTTAATATATTTCGTCAATGTCAGGAGAAATTACGGAAAAAATTAAGCGCAATATTTAGATTTGAATGATCTAAAAAATTAAGATTAACGTTTCTTAAAAAAGAATTATGATGTGAGATGATGAGGAATATATTCATTCTATCTACCTAGAGACTACACAATACGACACAAGAACATTTTTAATTCGGTCATATTCCCCAAAATATGATTGCATGATTATAAATATAAAGGTATTTTCTGTTTTTACTTCGTTTACTTCAATAGAGGATTAAACAACGCCTCAACGTGTGTTTGAGGACATCTTACTCCGATGAGTAAGACCCCTCTCCATAGAGGAAAAAATGACTAAGGAGTGTGTGTACACCATCCCGTCCATCTGTGCTAAGAAATATAAAGGAGAAACAGGCCACCTCTTAAGGGAAAACTGTAAGAACATCGTAAAAAGGTAACAAGAGAGAAAATAGAAAAATCAGGCGTAGCTGACCACATATGGAAGTAAAGGGGAGATCACCGCCCACTGAGAGATGAGGTTGAAATAACATCACTGGAAAATACGAAAACTTAAGGAATCAGCATATATGCTAAGCCACAAAAATCTCCTGGGCCAGCCAAGCATAGAAATGAATACAATAAGGGAACCAGTAATAAAGAATGCTAGAGAAAAGCAATTAATATCAACAAAAATTGCAATATAAGCTCTGGTAAAAAAAATAGTCAAATAATAACAGAAAAATTGCAATATAAGCACTTATATGGTTACTGAGACATTAGGACAACATAGCCCAGTGAATAAAGGCGTTGGTTAGATCCAATGTCTAGAGTTGAGTTGTGAATTCAATACTCCTGTAACCAGAGGAACCAAAACTTGGAAATAACTGAGAGATCCAGCGGCATGGCACGTGGAACTAG
>OZ038500.1:104445472-104450472 GCA_964036315.1 Acanthosepion esculentum
AATAAAGAACAGAGTATGACAAGTCGCAGGTATTATACTTGTACAATAATTCGAACAAAATAATAACAAAAATTATATTCACACGAAAAAGTATCAATAAAAAAAGTTATAATTCCTTATAAACGCCAAAAGTTACTCTCCTTCAACCCTAATGTTTCCATTTATATAAGATACATCCCTTGACTCATGCCATTATGAGACGTAAAATAATTTGTTAGCAGCAAAAGACAAAATGAATAATGTTATTGTCAAAGGACTATTTCCCGCCCAAGACACCCACGTGCACCATTTTCTCCAAATTACGTCATCTTTTCTGTCTGTGAAAGCTGACATTTGTATATCTGTTTTATTGGAGAAAGTTGTAGAAAGACGTTAAATAAACGCTCCATAGAAACACAGAAGAAGAAAAAAATCGAAAGTAGTAGTTCAACCTTAAAAAGGAAAACTATTCCTGGGGAGAATATTTTTTATAATTGGTTTTATAATTTTTTCGTTTGTTCCTTTTAGATGTATGATTAGAAGAAAAAAACCGGGCGTCTGCTATAGAGTGATGGTTAGCAAGCTTTTATATATATATATATATATATATATATATATATATATATATATATATATATATATATATATATATATATATATATATATATATAAAGAATTAATTTTTTTTTTTATCCAACATTTTATTACTTCAAACGTTATTGTAGTGAGCAATTCTTATTTGAAATAGAGGCCTCGTTTATATTTAATAAACAGTGTTTATTATGTCTATTAACTTTTGTAGAGTAAACTACATTTTTATCCGCATCGCAATAGACGTAATACACACTGTTTAATAAATAGAAATGGGGCGTCTATTTCAAATAAGAAATGCCCACAACAATAATGTTTGAAGTAATAAAAATGTCGAATTAAAAATAAATCAATTATTTTTTTTAGAAATGCACTGTTTACGTTTGGGATACGAAACCGAGCAGATATGGGCTTTCGAGAAAAGTAAACTGAATGAAAAGTATCTGCTTTGCTTAAATATGGTAAAAAGAGCCTTGATTACTGTGGGCTACTTCGCAGGAGAACGGTAAAGCAAACGGAAATACAGGTTCGATTCCTGATAAAAGATACATTTTCTCTTCTCGAATGCACAGGTCGATAGATGTTATATACACTTTAATAAGTAAAACTCAGGTGTCTATTTTTAATAAGAAATGCCCACTATAATTAATATATATATATATATATATATATATATATATATATATATATATATATATATATGAGCCTGAAAATGGCTCTTGAAGTCATCTACCGAGTTGCAAAATTTATTGCACAGACAGTAAATGTAGGTCATTGATTGTTGGCAAGTTTGTGCCTCCTATGTTCGCTGGCTATAGATTTTCAAGAGTCTGGTCAGTCCAAATTGACTGGAATACGACTTCAGTGTGTGCAGGTAAGATCATTGTTAGCCAGACAAACTTGATACTTGCAGCTGGGTTTCATGTGACTGACAAGGCCTGCTTGGAATGAACAGATACGATTTGTATTCCGAACATGCAAATTGTGGGATATTTTTTATTAATGACCTGTTCCTTTCTGATCATACACTATTTGTTTGATCTTGTAATTACTGATTGTTAAAAATTGGATGTTCAATCTCTACTTGTTTCTGTCGAGAATGTTGACTTCACAGTTTAGATCTTCCATCGTGCATATCTTGAGCGATTGCTCCAAATAGATTCGAACGTGTTTCCTTTCCTTCAGAGTTTGGTCGATTTCCAGGATGTTGCGAAGATACAACGGTGTTTTTATATTTGCCTACAGTAGATAAAACAAGTGTCACAGGAATAAAAAAGGCTCGTTAAAACAAGCGTTGTAAACTCTGGTCTTTGTTTCTTTATTCCTTTTCTCGATCACACAAGATGTTTAGTGAAGGAAAGGCATCTGTATTCTAATAGCGATATCATCATCAAAAGCAGTCAATTATACTACCAAGATTAGGAAATTTTATATCCGTCAATGAAAATAGAATGTTTAGTATAGGGGTTGCCTGGAAACAACTGAAATATAACGACTGTTTTACCCGGACATAGTGAGGCCAGGTTTTTTACAGGATTACGAGAGTTTTTACGATCTCTTGTATTTCTATGACAGATTGTAATACTAGATCAGTCATATGCATACAAAAGATCGTGTCTCAGAGACTGAAACACCTTGCTATTTGCATCAAAGTGTCGCAGATTGAAGCGCTTTTTTAAATCATTTTACCCCATGTAAGGCTATAAAAGCCACAAGGATACATGGGGGGTTACTGAAAGGGAACGACACAGAGAGGACAATAAAAAATATGATTTAAGGAGGAAGAATATGATGATTGAATTTGCATTTAAATTATTGAAGATCGCGATGAGAGAAAAGCAGAAAATCGGACTTGATGACCTGTACAGAATGTTAATACCTAATTGATTACAAACCTGAAAAGGATCAAGTAAAATAATTGTAAAGTAAATAGAAAAGTGTGTGTGTACCATTAGGTTACCTTACTTTACGCCATTTTCAACCTTAAAAGGTATAGTCATTACTCTCCACAAAACATTTGCGCAGATTAACCATCTCAAATGGTTTGGTCAAATCTACAACAATTTGTGTTCTAACGTTGAAACACTTCACCTGCAGCATTAAAAATGATGTCTACATTTCTTCTATTTGCTCGAAACCCCCATTGTAACTTTGGTAAAATAATTCAATCTTTCAAAAGGATACCTGCAATTATTTTTCCAGAGGTTATTAGAAGTCTATACCATTGGAACTTCACAAATTTCCTTAATGCCTTTATGTTTGAATAAAGGGATCTTAATGGTGTCCTTCTTGCCTAGCAGATATTGTTAATCAAACAGGACATTTTTTAATCATAACCATACTGAAATACTTTTGAATACATATATATATATATATATATATATATATATATATATATATATATATATATATATATATGAAGAAATATATTCTTAAGGTGTGCTATATATATTTATGGGATAAAGTGCTCAATATCAGAGATAGAGCGTGTGTAAATATAAAAGTGAACATTGAGTCAACACTTAGAGGCGACAGCCTGTTTCATGCTAGACGATTGCGTCTAGCATGAAACAGCCTGTCTCCTCTAAGTGTTGACTACAATGTTCACTTTTATATTTATATATATATATGTGTGTGTGTGTATGTGTGTATGTGTGTGTGTGTGTGTGTGTGTGTGTGTGTGTGTGTGTGTGTGTGTGTGTGTGTAATGGAGAGCTGGTAAACATTGTCATAGGATTAAATTATTAATTCATTGCTTAATTTTCCTTGCTGCTAATTAAAGAAAAATGTCAAATAAACTGCCTATTGGTCCTGCAAACATCATCATACTTAGAAAACGAAGCGATTCCTACTCATTAAGTTATTAGTACAAGTCAAATATAATTGTTTATCTTGTTGTAAATAGAATTTCTGCTTAATATAAACAAAGCATAACTAAATTCACTCCACATAACTTTTCATACTCAGATGAAGCAAATAAACTGTTTAATAAATGTCAATTTTACAATTTTTGTTTTGAATTAAGAATTTTATTGTCATTATTCACGGGATGAATAGTGTTTTCTACTGACAGAAATTTCTTAAAGCAATTAATATTGTAAAAGAAAATCAATTTTCCATTATTAAATATTTACCCAATACAAGGCCCAAGAGCCACTCAATATAGCTATATAATCCTAACCCTAGTGAATAAGGTTGCTGTATGGATATAAGTGCGGATTGTAAGGAAATTTAGGATAAACAATAGCTGACTCTCGACTTAAAAAGATTATGATTGAAATGATCGAGGAAGCATCCTCTCGGGAGTTTGTTCTACAAAGTAGTGGTTCTCAGAAAGAAGTTGTTTAGTGGAAATACCTTCTTACTAATGAAATACGAAATGAATGAAAATGTTTAAATCCTATGTACATAATAAAGCGTGTTGTAGATGAGATGGTCTGAACTGGTAGAGCTAAGGAATATAGCTTCTCTGAACATTGCCATGGAAATATAAATAGAGTGTCAATTGGCGTGAAAAAGTCTTTATTCTTTTGGTAGGATTCTTCTGGTGTTGAATTGGTCGCTTTGTTTCAGGTGGAAACATTATAACAACTTGCCGAAATGTTAACACCCGAGTATTTTAGATTGTCTTTAGTCGTTTTTTTACGGAAAAAAAGTTTAAAACTTTAGAAATAGTATGACTTTTATATTGCTTTCAGTTTAAAGTTTGAAATGAACGTGGATTCATATATTCTGATAATTTAATAGAATATAGCATCACATTGTAAATTTGATTTTATTACTTAAAGGCATTTTAACATATGAGCTCCAAGACTGAAACAAATTTTACTAACTGAATTATTTCTCTTACTGTAAATGCCTCACCAACTTCTTAAACCCGAAATCATCAAACGTATCTATGCTAATATTGCAAAGATCGGTTGTTAAACTCCAGGAAATAGTTGGTGATTGTCAAAATACACAAAACTGTTTCTCTCTCAAGTTTCCACCCTTGTTTACCAATTATCAAAAATGTTAAACCAATTAATAGCAAAATAATAAGTATAGTATAAATTCCACTGACTAATTTATTCAGGTTCTACATTCTACTACAAAATGAAATTCTTGTTTCATTTCACGTTCAAACCTTATTTACTGATGTTACTATCAATAATACTATTGTAATTATTATAGAAAACCCTTCAACCATTCCTCTCCACTTCTTAGAATGAAACTCAGTAATTCACGAAAACTATAAAGAACGATCTAAAATTAAACAGAGACTTAGTAATAATGGCTCTCCTAATTACATCGTCAATGAACAAATAAAATTATTTCTATTGACAATTAATCAAACTAATACACATAAAATCTTTCTATAAACCAAAGCCAAATTACTATTAACTTATTTTACTGTAACCAGTTGTACGCCAATTGTATAAAATGCGGAA
>OZ038500.1:104455472-104537972 GCA_964036315.1 Acanthosepion esculentum
TGCGTGCGTGCGTGCGTGCGTGTGTGTAAAATTTCAGATATAACTAAAATATATCTGTAAAAGGACAATATGAATAAAGGCAACAGGAAACTTAGCAGACGCGTTTCATCCTCTTATTATGCAACAAGTATTTATAAATAAAAGTAAAAATGTGAGTTTTTTTCATTTTTAAATTAAAAAGACGCTCATAAATATTCATCAGGTTAAGTGAAAAGTTTATGTAAAATAAAATCCTTACTTATATCAGATATCAAATGTTTCTTGTGCCCATTTTGTCTGTCAGAAGTAGAGAAACATTTTATTCTAAAAGAACAAAACTGTTTAAATATGTCTTGGAATGCAGTTTATTTTGATTCCATGAGTCCATTTCTTTTATTTTTATTTATTTATTTATTTTTGCATTGTATGAACATGCAGCGCAAAATGTTTTCTAGGTTCCATTTTGAATATTTAAAGAGCTACGGTAACCTAGTTTGGTGCTGATTCCTTTAAGAGAGGGCCATAACCCTTCAGAAAATGTAAGTTTTGTTATTATTCTTCCTACCAATTATTATTAATAATAATCAATAATCGTTTAATTGATAAAACAAAAACGTATCCAAAAATCTTGTGACGACGAAATTAGAAAAATTAAAAAAATATTATAATGGAAAACAAGCAAGCAGTACCGTATACTGCATTTTAAACCGAATTTAAATTGATTAGAATGATTTCTTCTTTTAATTGTTAAAATTTCTAAACATCAATCATATTATCGAATCTGTCAATACAAAACGATTCTCTTTATTAAAAAACATTCAAAAATAAAATATACTTTTCTAAAAACTTTATTTGAGGAATATTAGCTTATTTAAAGTTTAATTAGACTGATTTGAAACAAATATTACTTTAATTTAAATTATCGTGAAAAGGCATTTTACCACTGAGGTGAGTATTTTTATGGGGTATTGAAAACTTCTTCTAAGGGGGCCATAACTGTAAAAATTACACGATGAATATAACGTAAGCACCTTTTTTATATAATCTTTTTAACTAACCAGTAGTCTTAAAAATTTAGAAAAATATTTTAAGTAATCTAATATTTTATCCAATCTTAGGTACTTTGGCTTTACAGTCTTATTTACGAAGACACTTGTTGAGGAAACCTTACAAAATTATCAATAAATTTTAAATTTACTACAATTATTTAATGATAATGCTGTGTATGGACATCCGTATTTACAAAATTCGACACGCTTATACAAAAAAAAAAGGAATTTTTAATTCTTTTTAAAATACAGGAGATCGCTGAATTGTAGTAAGCTTTTATACTTTTGATTAGGAAATATAGGTTTCATTTAATACCAATATCACCTAACAGCTAAAAATTAATACAGAATTTTAAAAGATTTAAAACTTTATAAATTATTCTAATTAATTTTTTAATGGGAGCAGTTCATGTAAAAATTCATTATTCATCAAAAAAGAATTTTCTTAAGACAATAGTGTCCATAATATATCTTATTCATAAAAGCAATTAAAAATTTTTTAAAATAAATAATGTCTTAGGTTTACTGCAATTTTATTTTACGATTCAGAACAGATTGTCTGTAACTGAGGTGCTGTTTTACAAAAGAAATTTGATTATTTACATTCTACAAGAACCTGTGCTTATAACTAACATAAACAGTAAGCGCTACAATAAGAATTTCTCTTAATTTCATGAAATTAAACGTGTCGGCAGGTAACAGTTGTAAAATAATGAATCTGAATAGTTTTTTCATAATATCAACAAAAGAAAATTAAAAGTAAATGCAAAAAACATGTTTTCTTCCCTCTTGTATTCTTTTATCTTTTTTCCTTTATCTTTCTCATTCACCTTCCTTTTCTTATTTCCTTCACTTATTCCTTTCCTTCTCTCGATTATTTACCTACTTTTTTATTCGTTATTCATTCATTTCTTCATCAGAAATTCACTTAGTCCCATTTTAGCAAATCCAATCTCTAAATAAAGCAAAAAACGTTTAATGGCGACGGCCAATATTAGTCGCGAGTAGTTTCTATCTTCAACCGAAACTGTAATAACAGACTTGATAACAAGCGGATGTTATCAGCCTTATTTCCCGCCTTTTTCCCCTCCTGTCTGAGCCCAAAACCATAACCCCGCACCAATCCCACCAAAAAGCGCTACCCACTTAGCCAGGCAGACGCTGAACGGGATCTGTTCGACAGTCAGACTTTATCTACCGTTGCATACTCCAACTACAAATCAAGTCAGCTTGGGCGCGCATCGCTTTTGATGTGACAAATGTTCTAGAAGATAACATCAAAAAGCAAATACCTTCATTGACCTCACAACGCTGACGTCGGTGCTCTGTACTTGGCGGGAAAAACCAACTGAGGCATAACGGGAAATTCATCAAAACCAGATTACAATTGATCTGAACATAAGAAACAGAAAGCTTATATCTGTTACCACGTTTCGAACTTCGATCCTGTTTCGTTTTATTCTCTCTTCAGTTCTCACAGTCCTTTTTCGCAGCAGATGAATTGCTTGCTTCATTATGGGCTGCAAAATGACGGCATTTCCCGCAGGATAGGTATTTTGAGAATCAGGTCAGTTTTAACTAAGATAGATTGCTTGAGTACTCAGTAAGAATTGAGTTCATTTACAATGACCATATTATTCAATCTACAATTGTTTGTGCATTTTCTTCGGATACAGTTATCAAGGCAATTGATAATTTAAAAATCATTTCACTAAATAATTTCTTCTTTTTACAACCGTCTTTTCCTTTATTTTTTTTCTTTTTGCGCGTTCTTTTCTATATTTCATATCTTCCTAACTTTCTGATCTTTTTTTCTCTTTCTTTTATTGTTCATTCCTCTTTCCTTTCTTTCGGCACAATTTTCTCTCATTCTTGTTTGTTTTTTCATCTTAATTCAATTTCATTCCTCTCTTATTCTCTTTTACTTTCTACCCTTCACTCTGTCTTTCCTACTTTACACTTTTCATTGTATGACTTCGTATTTTTTCTTTTTTGTCTTCATCTTTTCCCTACTTCCTCTCTTTGTCTACCTTCTAGCCATCTTTATCATCCATCTTTCTTCGCCTCTTTTTGCTTTTCTGTTATTCTTTTTACTCGTATTCCATTTTAGGTTTCTCTTCCTTTTTTAAATATCTGGGAAGTGTTCTAACAGAGGACGGAAAGTGTGATATTGAGATCCGAAGACATATAGGGATGGCCAAATATGCATTCCAAAAGGTAAGCAGAATATTAAGAGACATATAACTTTCGTGAGAAACAAAGAAAAGAATACTGAATTGTTACGTCTTATCTGTCGTCCTATATGGCAGCGAATGCTGGACAATCTCCTCAAAAATGAAGAAGAGTCTTGAAGCAACAGAAATACGGTTCTACAGAAAAATGCTGAAGATGCCAGGGACCGAACATGTGAGCTACGACGAGGTTTTGGAGAAAATGAAAACAAAGAGGCAACTAACACTTAATATCAGGAAGAAGCAGTTGAAATTTCTGGAACACGTAATGTGGAAGGAGGGCGTGGAAAACCTGATACTCACAGGATAGATTGAGGGAAAGAGGGACAAAGGAAAGCAGCACGTAAGATACTTGATGAGCTTGAATAAATGGATGGTAGAACAGGGTTTTGGAGAAATAACAAAAAGGCAAAACTTAAAAGCTACAAGAGACAGGAATATGAGGAGGGCTATGGTCGCCTACGCCCTGAAGGGAGACGGCACATAAAAGAACAAGAAAACCTAACACCAAATCTTCCCTCAATTTTTCTATCGACTGTGATACTTTTACGCCTGTCTTTCCGTTCTGTAAAAAGATTCAATATTACTCAATTTTTAACTATGTCTTTCATATATATATATATATATATATATATATATATATATATATATATATATATATATATATATATATGAAAAAATAAGTTATTGACATTTGGAAAAACGTTCATGAAAGTATGCTTCGAAAATAATATCCGATAATGCATTTCGCCTCTATGGCTTCATCAGATGGATAACGAAAAATGTGTTGTGTGTGTATGCTGTTGCGTGTGTTTATAACTTTTAACTGTCGGGATTACATAACAAATTTATTATATATATATATATATATATATATATATATATATATATATATATATATATATATATATTGTGTATTTAGGCAGCAAACCTTCATTTATTTATGTTTATGCTTTTTATTTTCTTGTGTTCGAACAAGTGTTTTCTATTTTGGAGACAGAGTGTGTAAAACTATCCAAATGTTATATATTCCCGAGCACTTTCGGCTATACTTTTCGCCATTATCAAGGATGATTTTAGTTTTCAATTTAATTGAGTGTGTAGATTGTGTGTATGTTTTTAGTGTTAGAGGGATGTTTAATTTTCCGAACACAGCATATTGTGGCCCTGTTTGTAGTAAATATTATTAAGAGTTTTTTTTCCTATTATTATTAAGGCTATCATTATATTTAATCTTTTTTTACATGTGGATGAGGTTATTATATTTGTATTTTCTACTAGTATGTTTCGAATGGAATCTGGTATGTTTGTGCGCGTGTTTAAATGGATTCTAATAGAGCTGTGGTCAGATAGGTGTAGCGTAAGGCGTCTGGATAGGCCTGTAGTCGTGTGACCGATGTAATTATTTATGAATTCCGTTTGATCTGGAACACATTTCCTTAAGGGTCATTTGAACTCATAGATAATGTTCGTTCGTTGTAATTTTGACTTGTTATTTTTTAGGATAAAGTTAGCTGTTTTACATTTTTTGTAGTAGATAATTAATTTGATTTTTTTATTTGGGTCAATTGGTGTAGTGTATTTCTCTATAATATTTATAAGTGAAGATTCATCTTGTCTTTATTTGATGTGCATTAGATTTTTGTGGAAAATATTTTGCTATTTTTGACTGTGTGTTCACTATCGTTGTTATTTACTTTCGGGAGAAACCAAATGTACATCAACTACAAAAAATTGGCACCGAGATATATTAGTGGGGTGCCCAGTGAGAATCATAATAATAATCTGTAACTAACAATTGCGACAGTTTGCCAGTGTGTAATTGCCTTAATCTGGCAAAAGGCTGTAATTTAGAGCACCCAGTAAGGATCGGAAACACCAATCCTTGGAAATGGTTTGTTAGAATAATTTTAGGATAATCGCACACCTGCGGCGCATTGTTCATGGAAATATAAATAATAAAAAGAACGAGATTCCCGAGGTGTCACTCGGTAGTTTTGAATTTGCAAATTGCAGCATTAATCAAGCCAAAAGAATTCTTGTCTATTTTTTTTCCTATCTGAAACAGTAATTTTTTTCAAAAAATATGCGCGCATGTGTGAAGAGCAGTCCCAAAATGTTGATTATCTGAATAGTACGCGCAAATATACACGCTCAAAAAAAGTAGTTAAAAAAAGATGATACAGACTGAAACGGTGCTAGGTTCATTAATTGTTTGTATGATCAAATACCGTGAATCTCTGCGGATCAGTAACCAAAAATCTAAAACTAAATACGAACAAAAATAAAAATAAACAAAAAATAAAATAAAATGCTAAATAAATAATTATAATAAATTAATCCAAATCAATAAAGAAGTAAATCAAGTAAATAATAAACAATGAATGCGCATATAAACACAAATAAACGTAATAATAACAAATAACAAAGCAATCAATAATGAAGTTAACAAACCACACATTAAAACAGTCACAAAACTGCATTCGGATCCACAATTATTTACACTCAATAGCTCCTATAACAATTTGAAACATAGGTGTTAATGGCCACCCAATATCTGTTAGAATAATATGCCTACCCATAATGCATCACTGGTCAGCATATATAAATAATTGAGCCAAAACACAATGCACATTTCCTGACGATTGTGTTTAAGCATGAAACAGAATGTCACCGCTGGGTGTTGATCTCAATGTCAACCTTTATATATATATATATATATATATATATATATATATTATTATTATTATTATTATTAATATTATTTAGAGCATGCGAAATATATATATATATATATATATATATATATATATATATATATATATATATATATATATATTAGTTTATCCTTACCGTAAAAAAATTACGGATACTTATTTCGCTTGTAAGAAAGAATTTTAATTTTTAAATCATCAAAATTAAACAATATCCAACGCTAACTTGCAAAAAGTAAAAGCAAAAAGCAATCTGTTATCAATTGGTTGACCTCTACTTATTAATGAGATTGTTCATTGTTATATAACACAACGCATTTTCGCTTAGTAGCGTTGTATAATCCTTCGTGTTAGCCCAACAACGGAATATCCCATTACTAAGAAAAAGAGATCAAACTGCATGACTGATAAATATTTAAAGCTGCATCTATGCATAGAATGGATACTGAGATCAACACCAAGCGGTGACAATTTGTTTCTTGCTTGAACGCAATCTTCGTACCATATGTTTTGGGTTTTGGCTCGACTATTTATATATGCTGGTTAATGATGCAAGGTCTTGTATTATCCTAACGGTTATCGGGTAAGTGCTAACGGATGTATTTCAAATTATCCTAGAAGACATTGAGTAGGGATAATTGTGTATCTGAAAGCGGTAGTTTGTAGTTATTTTATAGTGTTGATTATTAACCTCTTACTAACTATTTATTATTGATTACATAATTACTTGTTTTTGATTATTATTATTATTTTTATTTTTTTTATTTTCTTTGATATCTGGCGTTTACACATTTCTTTCCGGGTCCCGCCCAGGGACCTAAGGTTAGAAATGGCATCGACACATTCCACTGCGAAAAAAAATATAATAATAATTATATAGATAAAGCCCTTCGTAAAGTGTGGGCTGTACTTGTCAGAACAATTTTTTGTATCACTTTGGGGCATGGACTTCCAGGGATCCCTTCAATTAGTCTACTGGAATCTTTTCCAACCAGTCCAAGGGCTCCAACTACAACAGGGATTGTTGATGTTCCCATGTGCCACATTTTTGAGATTTCTATTTCAAGGTCCTTGTATTTTGATAGCTTTTCGAATATCTTCAAAGATACATTGCAGTCTGCAGGGACTGCCATATCAATAAGGAGGCACTTATTTTGTTTATTATTATTATTATTATTATTATTATTATTATTATTATTATTTACTTCTGTTTGTGTGTCATTTGTGGTTTGTTAATTTCTATATTATTTACTTTATTTATTTATTTAGATTTACTTTTTTTTTCGAGAGTTGGTTATCTTATTTGATTAGTTTAATGTATTGTCTTTGTCTAAAGTATGTTACATTATTTGCATTGTATATAATGGATATATTTGCATTTATCAGATGGTATTTTACAAGGTTTCCTTTTTAGTTTTCGATTTTAAGTAACGTAGCAAATATTTGCTTTCGTGTCTACATTTTAAAATACGATCTGAACGTTTATTTAGCAATCTATGTTGGTCTGGGAAGGTGATTTTATCCTCCAGACAGAGTTTAGAGTTTTTTGATTTATTGTTGTAGACTGATGTTGCTTTCCTTATTTTCCATAATAGTTTTGGCGTAATTTGGTTTTCGTTTTTCATTTTCCATATATGTTTAGAAAGTATTGTGCTGTTCGCATATTTACTATTTGTAAAGGATGTTTTGTGTGCGTAGTTTCTCTATTTACAGGGTCCTTCAGTTACTCCTATGTAACCAGGATGATAAATCAGCAAAGTTAAATCTTTTTATTATTTGATTGGTCTCTGTCAAAGTTTTAAAACTTATTATGTAACAGCGGTTTGACCAAGCATTCATTCACTCACTCTTTTCTCCGTTAGCTATTAGCATACGAGTAACGAGATCTTGGTCAACATATATTGTTTTAAATCAGAAGAAAGGCAAATATAGATTCATGCCTTTTCAAAACGGAGGTGTACTCTCTCATTTTAGTTTGAGACTGGGAACCCGTTCTCCACATTGCACTACACTCAGATCAAGGACATTCCCTTCATGTCTGCAATTAAGTCAAAAGAACTCATTTATTTGTAATTATCCACTAAAAAAAATAATCTCGAGACTGCAAGCAACCCAAGCCATAATTCAAACTCAGTACTTTGATCCATCTTCCTAACCATTATGCCACTTTGAAATAAGATTGCGCGGAAGTTTTAATACAGACGCTTTTGCAATATGAAACAAAGTAAAAAAAATAGTTCAGTTGCAACAATAAATGACTGCGGTGGGGAAACGTTAGACAAAAGATATGTAAATAGAAATTAGCTGTCCTTTTTCTCAAAGATCAGTTTGTGATAATGTGGGTCTGGAAGGAGTTGCTTCATCCCCGAATTTGCAGTGATTATGTGGAAATTCAAATGAAAATCGTCTAAACTTGGGAGCAGACGGGAAGGAAAATTGGAAGAACAACGGAAAATAGATTAATTATCAACAAAAACACATTGAATACAAAATCCGCCGAGATTGAAACAAAGTAAAAACAAAACAATAAAAAAAGATATTAATTTTGAGGAGATGAAGAAGATAGTCGCAGATTTCGAAAGAAAAACAATTGAATAGACGATCTAAAAGATGGGCTGGTCACTACTTCAGTAAGGGTGGCGCCCGTTCTCCAATACCCGCCTTTTTCCTCTCTACTTCTATTCTGCTTCCTCTCTCAACTTCTCTCTTTCTCTCCTGTCCATCCTGAATTTCTCTTGTTTGTTTTTCCTTTACTCTCTCTCTCTCTCTCTCTCTCTCTCTCTCTCTCTCTCTCTCTCTCTCTCTCTCTCTCTCTCTCTCTCTCTCTCTCTTTAGAAAAAAAAAGTAGAAAACGCTAAGGGAAATTCGCGCCACTAAAGTTTGGATTTGATAAAATGAATAAAGATGTGTGACGTGGGAATTTAATAATGCTTATGCTTTTTGCTTTTGTTTTATTTTGTTTTTATTTTTCCTTCTTTTATTTTGTTTCTTTATTTTCCCTCTTTTCTCTTCGGGATGAAGAGTCTGCTTATCTGATACTGAAATCTTCTGGTGTCTGACTACTGGAAATTCGCTTGTATAAATCCTCCTTCCCAATGCTACATTCGGCGTTTATATCACGGACTTGGGCAGTGAGTGCCAGTGATTGTGTGTCCGTGTCCGCTTGGATGGCCATATGGTCAGTTGAGATTCACAAAACAGCAGGAGGTAATCTTCAGGTTTTCTTTACTCTTCTTCCTCAGATCCTTTTTTTTTTTTGTCGTTCTACACATACTCACGAGCGATCTTAACTCATGTGCCTTGAAGGCGAGCGAGCTTTTGGACAATAGGAAGTTACCTAAGTTCACACACACACACACACACACACATACACACACACACATGTTTATATGATCTCAGTGGGTGGAAATAGAAATAGAGAAAAAGAAATAGACTGAAAAAGAAAGGCACTCTAAACTGAAGTATTATTGATGTATTAAAAATCTAGTCCCAATGCCATTCTGCTTTACTGCATTCCTGTTTTTCTCTCTCTTCCACTCTTCCTTTCTCTCTCTCTCTCTCTCTCTCTCTCTCTCTCTCTCTCTCTCTCTCTCTGAATCTCACAACTCTCTCCTTCTCTTCATACAGAGAGAGGGAGAAAGAGAGAGAGAAATAGTCTAAAATAACCTATATACTATTATGTTCTATTAGTTTAGTCAAGCCGAACATAAGGTCTTTATAGTGGGTCATCCAGAGCGGATCAAATTCCTTATACTAACAATGGTTTGTGAGATTACCTTACTAACCATAGATTTACGCTAGATATTCCAGATAGGTCATGCACATATACACAAACAGAAAAAACTACTATGTCTTTAACCTGGGAGGGTGCTCTCTCTCTCTCTATCTCTCTCTCTCTCTCTCTCTCTCTCTCATTTTTCCTACTTTGGCTGTCGACTGTCCAAAGGACCGACTCTCGAAACACTCTGAATCTCCGAATTCTGCATACCCGAATATTCTTTTATTAGTATCCATCTTCAAAAACAACAAAACATACACTTAAATTCACGTTACCTGATTACACGCCTTGTTTCACTTAACTACACCTAATAGGCTCGTGTAATTCGTGTAGGTCAAGTCATGTTGTCAAATTCTTGAAAAACATTGTCGAATTCTTGTTCATTATCGAATGGTTGTTCATTGTCGAATTGGACGTTCATGAACTTTCAAACGCTAATCTCCTCACCTAAGCCTAGAACCTAAAACAGAGCTGTTCAAATAGGAACTGATTTTTGGCCAAATGTATTTCGAAAGTAAAATCATACGAAAGTTATTTTGTCCTTTTCATCGATTTAGTTTATGAATTAATCTGTAAAAATTAAATTAGAAAATAAAAAGAACTTATAAATTAACAGCTAAATTATAAAAGGTGATGCAGCCTTTTACTTGGAACAAACTCTGAGTAGAAATATAAGATGAAAATCATTACTTTCTGGACAACTTAGCATATTCTAATACTTACTCTGCCTGTCTTGCACTTTCTCTTTCTCCTATCTCATATTCTCTCTCTCTCTCTCTCTCTCTCTCTCTCTCTCTCTCTCTCTCTCTCTATCTATCTATCTATCTATCTCCCGTTTGCTCTCTCTCTCTCTCTATTTCTCCCGCTTCTGCTAATAACATTTCTGGACATTAGAAGAATATCTATAAGTTGTTAGACGCTGAATATTCTCGAATGTTTTCAAGTCAATGTATATAGAAAATAATTCAGGACTTTCAATATCGTCAGTTTTATTAAGAAAAATTTATTACTTGCGAGAAGTATTTGCTGTAGAATTTCATAGGAATCAAGGTACCAAACGAAGTAGGCTTTGAAACACTCTACAGTTCGAGAGATCAGGCCATGGAATTCGAGGTATTGAAAAAGCACGAAGTAGACGACCACTTTACCTGTAATAGAACAAATTATTTCATATTATAAAAACTGACCTAAAACTGACCAGCAGTTTAACTCTACTCAATCCAATACTGATCATCCACTGATTCTGAATATAAGTAAAATGTCGTCAGCAAATCGTAGATGGTTTGATATCTTATTTATATTTATGTTTACTTTCATCCATCCCCGTATCATTTCCCGGGAAATATTTTCAATGTCTCCTTTTTCCAATCTTTATTTTTTCAGTATCTTTGCATAATCAAATTATTGCAGTACAATTATCGTATATACTGTGTCAATGACTTTTATGAACATTTTAATACACCGCAATGTTAGCGAGTTATAAATTAACGTATATTCTACCGAGTCAAGTGCCTTTTCATAGTTAAACTCGCTTCTTATACGCTTTTGTTTTTTATCAGTTTACATATTGGGTGTAGATGCTCTATCGTTGAACAACCCCTCCTACAATCCATCTGTTCACGTAGCTGTTTTTCAACTTCGGCATTTGCTAATCTGTTTGTAAGTACTTTTGTGAATAGTAATGTGATAAAGTAGTAGTTGACAAGGTCTTTATTATCTTTTTATAAAATGTTTACTATTTGTAAGTTCTAGTTTTGGAGTAGTTTTCTTTTACGATTGCAGTTGATAAATAACTGTGCTAATCCTCTGTGAAATTCTTCTGTATTTTAAAAGGTCTGTTACTATGCCGTCTTCACCTAGTCCTTTTCCGCATTTCACATTTTGAAGTGCAAAACTTATTTCATCAGGACAAACACTCGTATTTGCTAGACGGACTGTTGATAGTATTTTTTTTTTAGAAGCAAACAGGTTTGTATGGTATTTCACGATTATTTTTAACATATTTCCCTTTATTTGGTAACTTACCCGCGTTTCCAACCAAGAATTTGTGCTTATCTATGTGGGTTGTAGATTTCTTTTCGACTTATTATATATACTTGAATTATTTTTTAAGTGTATCTTTTGTATAATCTAATTTCTTTTCTATAATCTTATTATTATGTAAACTACACTCTATGGCTGACTGGTGAATAGTTCTACATTGGCGGCAATGTCACTGTTGCCTATAAACGCGACGCCACTAAATTTGTTATTCTCCTCTCCTTTATGATAAAGTTGATGTTTACTTCCAGCTAAAAGAGATTCTCTCCTTTCACGTGAATCACGTTATTACCTACCACGTTCCAGATGATATTGTTCAGTTCCATTATAGCTATTTCATTTTGTTTTCATCTTTTAGCCTTTGAAAGTTACGTGTATATCTTCATTCTCTTCATTTTATTTAATCGCCACATTTTTCTCGCTTTAGACAGTGTCTTCTCGTCATCGATGGTACATTTCCGTCGGTTACTTGAGGCAACGCTGTTGGACATTTGTGAGATAATGATCCAATAGGAACGTCACGGGATATATTGTTTTGTTGTCATTTGAGGCTTTAGGAAAATGATGACTGAGTTCATTCGTTGGCGCTAATTTCTGATGAGCTTGATGGGATAGTTACCACTGATTCTAAATCCCTTAGCAACCACTGTATCCCTGCCTAGTGAGTTGTGACCTAAGCGCATGCAACGTTGAATCATATAGAATTATAGGATCAAACCAGAAAGGGTTGTGACAACCGATAACGGTGTGTATGATCGAAGAAGAATACAATAAACAATGTTTCTGACAATCATGATTTATATGAAAAATTAACATAGAGAGGGGAGAGGAATGACAAGTTACAGGCATCTATGCTAAAATTCAACGGGAAAAAGTAAAAGTTGTTATGAAGATTAATATCATCGCTAAAAGTAAACGGAATCTACATAGAGTTTGAAAACAAAGATGACTTTTCACTGCAGACAATTGTGAGATTATTTCTTCTCGCTCTCTCGATTAATTAAACAATCTTCAAATTAATCTGGCCACTTAAAAGAGAATTTTAATTTTTCTCTTCTTTACTTAGTTAATATCTAGCATTATAATGTGTTATATTCGGTGTGCGATGGAGAAAGAAAAGATTTCTTTTTTTTAAATTGAAACATTACAAAATCTCCCAAAGCTAATCTCCGATTAAGCTTAAGTAATAGACAAGTTTATCACAATAAAATGGCAAATTTCGGTGATAAGACGACTAAATTATGTCAAAAAGTTAAATTTCAGAACATTATTAACAGAGAAAAATATTTTGTGCTTAAGAATCCAAAATTCTATATAATGAAATGGTTACATTTCTACAGATGGTGAGTAGTTTAGAACTGGGTCGCTTATCAGTAATTTCGGAATGAACGCTACGAACCTTTATATGCGAATACGTCAGAGACGTTTGAAAAGAACATCCCTAACAAGACACCAAATTCCAACGGTCACTTGGAAACGACACCATTAAAAGACTATTTGTAAAGATTTTGTGTGCGTACTTTCTTTGTTTCTAAGATTTTTGAGTTACTCGTATGTATATTTTTCCTCGTTATCTACTGATTTCACAACGCTTGATATATTACATTGTTCTGTAAGCAATTTTCGTTTAAGGGACATTCGTTTTTTGCTCTGCGGTTACACGTCTGTTTGATTTGTGAAGTTGATTTGTTGGATGTTTTCGTTTTTTTATTTGTGTCATGTACCCGGTGAAGCTGTAGCTGATTTTTACTGTGTTTTTGTTGAATATGTTGCACTGAGAACATGTAACAAATAATTTTAAAAAAAAGAAAATAACCAAAAAACCACCCGCAAAAATCAAACCCATGTATAACTTTAAAGCAAAAACCGAATGTTCTTTAAACGGAAAAAGCTTACAGAACAATGTAATATATCAAGCCACTGTGAAATCAGCAGATAACGAGAAATATATACATATACACACGAAATATTCTTTACAAATAGTAAATACGGGAACAGCACAATCCCTTCTAAACATGTAAGGGAAATTAAAAACAAATATCAAATCACACCAAAAATATCATGGAAAATTGCTATAGTTACCGTCTCAGGCCAATACAAATTACTAAATAAACGATCAGAACTCATCTCAAAATGCAGACGTGAAAACGAAATTTTACTACGTTACTTAAAAATCGAAAACTAAAAACCAACAAAAAAATAAAAATAAAGAAAATACAAAATAAATAAATAAGTAAAATAAATTAATCCAAACAAATAGATAAGGAAATAAATTAAGTAAATAATAAGGAAACTACGAATGCACACATAAACACAAGTAAACGTAATAATAACAAACAAAAATAAATAACAAAGCAATCAATAATAAAGTTAACAAACAGCATTATAAAATAGCCACAAAACTGCATTCGGATCTACAATTATTTCCACTGAATAGCCCTGAGAATAATTTCAAACATAACCGTTACCGCTCACCCAACAATCGTTAGAATAATACAATATTCCTACCCATAATGCATCACTGGTCAGTATATAGATAAATAGTCGAACCAAAACTCAATGCACATTACCTGATGATTGCGTGTGTTAAGTCTGGAACAAACTGTCGCCACTGGGCGTTGACATCAATGTCCACTTGTATATTTACATACGCTCTATCCCTGATATTGAGCACTTTAACCCATAAATATAGCTTACCATAATACTATATTTTATCTCACACACACACACACACACACACACATATATATATATATATATATATATATATATATATATATATATATATATATATATATATATAAATTGAAACACTCTGAAAATATGTTTCAATTTAATTAAGATTGAATGTAAAAATATTATAGGTCAAGTACAGTTAATGATCCATATGTGCACAGGTTCTAAAATAAGGAGTCTATGAACATTACTTATAAATTAAGAGTGTATGAACATTACTCACACTCATTATTAAAACTAATACAATGTGTCTCCTCCTTTGACATTAATACAGGCCTGCACTCTTGCATGCATACAATAGTAGAGATCTTGACTATCCTCCATGCCTCTTGCAACTGTTGACGCATTATACCAAGAATTGTAGGTGGATAAACTGAATGAGTCAGGTACACCACATCAGGCCCTATTCACATTCACTAAGAAACATGTCTGACGATTGTGCCAATCATCAGACATATTTCAGACCAGGAAAGATGTGGAAAATCTTGCAAAGTATCTTAAATAATGAGAATGGTTATTATCAAATTGTAGTAACAGAACACCGCCTTCCTATTGCAGGAATGACAGCAAAATAGACGCAACAATGTCCTGGATGCACATTCAACGTTTCGTTCACAAACAACAAATGTCGAAAGAAATTTGTAATTCATGGCATCATGATGACAGAGTATAGGACTCTGTGTGGGGCGAATACACTCTTAAAAGTGTCAATCCCTCCGTTTACGTCACGCATGAAAACTATCAACACTTATATGAAGTTAGAATTTGCTCTCATCATCAAACACTACAGTTGCCCACATCGCGACACAAATGGAAATGTAGTGTTAGTGGAAAACTGTGTACAGACACGCGTGCTGTTGTTCTTTTGCAAGTAAACGATTCCAGAAGGTTTGAATTTGACACACCACCTGGAACCACCTTTTCTCTAATTTAAGTTATTGACTTTGTGTCGTCTTTTGAACTTGTTGAACATCTGTACTAGTTAGTTGTCTAAAATCTGGTGTACAGGAGTATTAATTTTCGTTTGGCCTATATTGCCAACATCAAAGCATCATTGACGCGTCACGTCCAACATGCACAGCAAATAAAAGAAAAAAACAATTTGACCCTTACAGACAGCGCTAACTGTACAAAAGGAATATGTGTGCTTTTCCGTAGTATTACATCGGTTTGTACTATTTGATCAAACTGAGTTATTGTCTAAATCTCAGACAGAGATGGTATATTGCTATAATTGTTACTACATGAGAAGCTGAGCGAAAATTTTATCAGAATATCTACTACCGATCCCTAGCATGCACATTCTATAAACCAAGTTAGAATCTGCATCGCCCATCAGTGTGTTGCAATTTTAATTTCCGACAGTTTGTATATATATATATATATATATATATGTGTGTGTGTGTGTGTGTGTGTGTGTGTGTGTGTGTGTGTGTGTGTGTGTGTGTGTGTGTGCTCATGCGTACATAAATATTCTTAAGTCCCTGAAGTACCTCACTGGAATACTTCACACCTACTTTCATATACACACCTATATAAATATACACGTACTTAAAGGAAGTAACGCAATAACTAGCAAGTCCACTCTTTCAGTAATTTTCGTTAGTTCGATCTTCACACGGTGCTCTACTTCTGTGGCCTTATTGAAAAAAAAACATGTTTAAGTTTTTATACAACTAAAATTAGTTTCCACGAATATTTTGGGCGTTTTTAAGATCACCGCGTAAGAAAACTGTGACAATAAGAAAATGACAAATAATGATAAAATCTTGCTTGAAATAATATATATTGTAAACCAAATTTAATTTGTTTTATTTTCTCTGGTTGAATAAATAAGCTAACATTCACAAATATTTTAATTTAAACTCGAAAGAAAAAGCGAGAAAAAATTATAATTATTTTCTTTGTGCGCGAAAATAATTTCCGTTTCGGTTGAACTATTTTCATTTTTATTATCAGTGCAATTATACATACATATATATATATATATATATATATATATATATATATATATATATATATATATATATATATATATATATATATATATATATACACACACAGTGGTGGAAATAAGTATAAGGCATCTTGTTAATAATTTTCTTATCACTGTACAAATCCGTCTAAAAATTTGTGTGTGGTACCTAGACCCGATGGGTTAGTATACATATTCGATTTTATAACAACTTTCCACCAAAAAAAAAGTTATTAACAAAACTTCATTTTCAAGGATGAAAATAATTATAAGACAGTTTTGAAAATTTGCGTATCTGGTTTACTTCAGAATGCCAAAGGAAGAATAAGTGCATGCACAGATTACAAAAAGACACTTATTATGTTTTTAAGCCACGTGAATCCTATTTAAACATTTCATAATTGAATACAGTGACTGAAAAATGCCTAGGAAGTACTCTCTTAATGAAAATGAAAAAGGACAAATTTATGGAAGGAAAATCTATAAATTCCATTGCAAGAGAACTGTCGCTGTCCCGAACAGTTGTGAGAAATTATCTAAAGGACCCTGAATCGTATGTCACCAGAAAACGTCAAGGCCATCCACCTATAATTACAAATGCAGCCAGACGTCGACTTTTTCGAAAAGCTTCTAAAGGACAATCAAACTCAATAGATCTGTAAAAATCTCAGAATTTACCCATCACTCCAAGAAGAGTTCGTCAATTTCTCCATGAATCGCCAAATCTCGTGTATCGAAACAGGAAGACAGCTCCTACTTTAACAGCTAAACACGAGAATATGCGCGTAGATTGGGTAAAAAAAAGTAACATGGACAAAGGAAAGTGGAAAGTGGAAACCGTGGTGTTTTCTAGATTGAAAAAGTTTAATTTGGATGGACCCGATGGCTACCAGTGTTATAGGCATGATTTAAAAAAGGAGAAGCAGCTGTTTTCAAAAAGACAATTTGGAGGAGGATCTGTTATGGGGGCTTTTTCTGCGTCTGGAAAGCCTGATTTAGTAGTGATGGAAGGAAAACAGAACTCTGCTTGATATATCAATGTGTTGGAAAAAGTTTTGTTCCATTTATGAATAGTATAGACACCAATAATGCCATTTTTCAACAGGACAAAGCAGCCATACACACTTCTAAGCTCACGAAAGACTTGTTTAAAACAAAAAATACTGAAGTTTTGGAGTGGCACACTAAGTCTCCAGATTTAAACCCAATAGAAAATTTGTGGGGAAGAGTATACAAAAATAAACGTCAATTTGAAGATAGAGAAACTTTAAAATTTTGCATTAAACAGTATTGGAATGAAATTCCATGTGAAACTCTCAGAAAAATTATTGATTCAATGCAAAACAGGTTTGTTGAAGTATTACAATTGAAAGGGGATAAATTTTGTACAATTTTGCTGTTAAATACAAATTTTCAAAATTGTCTTATGCTTATTTCCACCCACTAAAACGTATTTCTCTTAATAACATTCTTAATAATTTTTTTTTTGGTGGAAAGTTGTTATAAAATCGAATATGTATATTAATACCATCGGATCTAGGTACCACACACAAATTTTCAGATGAGTTTGTGCAATAATAAGAAAATTATTAACAATTTCATGGGATGTCTTATACTTACTTCCACCACTGTATATATATACATATATATATATATATATATATATATATATATATATATATATATATATATATATATATATATATATATATATATATTCCGATATATATATACCGTCGTCTGCATTATCTCGTATCTAAGAATTAAAGTTCTTTGCTGATCACTTCCATTATAATGATGGCGTTGATGACTAAATTCGCTGCCAACGCGCAGGTTCAAGACTAGAAACTTCTTTGCAAGATTTGGTTAGAGGTGAAACAAAATCAAAGTAGAAGAAAGTACCGTTGGCGTAAAGTTGTTTAAGGTGGTCTTCAACTTGTCAGGAAATGATTCACTTCATCCACTTGATTCAATTATCTTCGTCTGCGCCAGATATGGAATGAAACATGCAGAATCCAGTTATAAAACCGCTGACTCTGTGACAATTTCGGGTGGTGCCTTCTGTAGCATGTCTGTCATGTGTAGCATTCTTCATTCGCTGGTCTAACAACTGAGATATGTTGTCATCGCCGTCCGTTTTTTCCAGAGTTGTTGTCTTTGTGGTTGGTCTCGGCTTAGTCACAGTCCTCGTTTTCGACCTTGGCGTCAAGGGTTGCACTACCAAGAGTTTAGACACCCGAAAACATCGCTCTCAGAGTGATTGGACCACACAAGTCCCACCACTACGACAAGGAGTGACCATCAGATATATATATATATATATATATATATATATATATATATATATATATATATATATATATATATATATGTTGAAACTTGACTAATGCATGGAATAATAATGCAACACAAAATGTACTTAGAACAAAATGTATTGAAACAAGAAAGTGTACACAATATTTACATATAGTCTTTTTGTATATTCCTGGGAAGACCGTTCCTGGAGAATGTGTTGACTGAGTCGCAGTCGGGCAGAGTCTCTGGTTGAATCTCTTGATTCGTTCTCCTCTCTTCCTGGTACCAACCATATTTATATGGTCGGTACTCCACTATGCAAATTAGGTGGATCCTACGACAACACCACCTCCCAAGCCTTGGAGTCCCTTTTGGATTTCAAACTGGCTTCCTATATGGGATGATGATTATGGCTATTTCTTTGTAGATCACATTTGCATACTTCATATACATATGTCCATCCGCTTAATTTTAATATCTTTTCCGTTTTGGATTCACGTCCAATGGGTCCGTGAACTTTCGTTTCCTACCGGATCTTCTCGGTTCAGGAGTATTCTGCGGAGGTTCTACTTGAAAAATATCATACATTACATCAATGGGATCTTCCTCCTCATCCGGTATACTCTCTTCATGCTCTAGAACGTAACATTTTTTTAAGTTGGTTCTGGTGCCTTTTATGAGTAGTCTTTGGCCCTTTAATTATGTAAATCAGGTCACCGATTCTCTTGTCCACTATGCCTCGCTCCCAGAACTCAACGTTGTTTTTGTAGCACTTGAAAAACACCTTCTCACCGGAGGTGTATCTTTTTCTAGCTGTATACATAGTATTCTTTACTCTATTTTTTCCTGGCAAAAGCTTGTCAAACACTGACTTAACTTTCCTAGCGAACATTAGTTTAGCTGGTGCCATGTTTGAGTGTGTTCTCTGGTTTGGCGTGATTCTGTATACTTGTAGGAATTGCTGAACCGCCTTTTCCGTTGGAACTCCTGAGGCTTTCTTCAGAGCGCGCTTTAAAGTATCGACAAATCTTTCTGCGAGTCCATTGGACCTCGGATGATACAGCGGCGTCGTTATGTGGTTAATTTGATATAACTCACAAAATTCCTTAAATTCTTCAGAAGTGAATTGTGTACCATTGTCACTCACAATACACTCTGGCACACCGAACCGTGCAAATAGTTCATGCAAGAAAGTTGTTGTGGTATTGGACGTAGGCTTTTTGCAGCGTATACTTCCGGCCATTTTGTAAAACTATCTACCACTATTAAGTAGTAATAATCTTCTACTGGACCAGCGAAATCAATGTGTAATCTTGTCCACGGATGATCCGTCTTGGGCCATGGTTTGTGTACTATAGGTGGTGCCTTAGCTGCTAACGCACACCCTTTACATCGATGAACCATGTTTGCGATATCCACATCCATTCCTTTCCAATATACAAAGCTTCGCATTAAGCTTTTTGTTCTATTAACCCCCGGGTGACCCATATGAAAGTCCCGTAGTATTCTTTTCTGCAACTTTTTTGGTACTACTACTCTCTCACCATATAATAAAAATCCGTCATATATTGAATAAATCTCCTGCACTTTTTGGTCATTTGCTACCATTTTGTTTTTTATTTCTAAAATGAAATCATCGCTTTCAGCTTCTTTTTTGATTTCCTTTGGTGTAACCGGTAGCTCTCTTAAAATGTTATTTACCATGCTTTTCACCTCATAATCTGCTCTGATATTTGCAATAATTGATTCTTCGAATCTTTCTTCTTGACTCGGTACGAGTCTTGATAAACTATCCGCATGTATTATATTTTTGGATGATAGGTGCTTTATGTGAAAATCATAATTGAGAAGAATGGTTCCCCATCTCAACAGTCGATTTGCCGTATAAACGGGTAACCCTTTCTTTGAACCAAAAATAGTGATCAGAGGTTTATGATCCGTTTCTAGCATAAAATGTCTGCCGTAGATGTATCTATGAAATTTTGTTATGGCAAAAATGATACTCAGAGCCTCTTTTTCTATCTGTGAGTAACGTCTTTCTCCTGGGAGAAAAGTTCTCGAAGCATGTGTAATTGGTTTTCTAGAGCCATCTGGCATTATGTGTTGAATACATGCTCCTATCCCGTATGAACTGGCGTCACTTGCCACTACAATATCAAGTTTTGGATTGTAATGGGTTAAAAAGAGGTCGGATGTAAGCATTTTCTTTATTTCATCAAAGGCTTTCTGACATTCTACCGTCCATTCCCATGCCTTGTCTTTTTAGTAGTTCATTCAACGGAGCTCTTAGATTGAACATTCCTTTAATGAACGCTTGATAATAATTTGCGAGCCCCAGAAAACTCTGTAGCGTCGCCACATTAGTGGGCGTCGGCATGTCTCTAATCGCAATGGACCTTTCCGGATCTGGAAATCTGCTATTTTTGTTGATTATGTGACCTAACTACTTAATTTCCTCCAACCCAAATTCGCACTTTGACTCTTTGACTTTAAATCCAAAGTCCTGAATCTTTTTAACTACTTGATTGAGATGCTCTCGATGTTCGTCGATGGTTGCGCTCCTTACTATGATGTCGTCTAAGTAGGCGCACGCAAAGTCTAAATCATTCAACATGACGTCCATAGCTTGTTGAAAAATGGCTGGTGCCACTTTAATACCAAAAGGAAGCCTGTTGTACTTGAATAACCCTCTATGCGTGTTTATCCCTAGTAACTTTGAACATTCCTCTTCGACGGGAATTTGGAGATAGGCATCTGATAAGTCGATTTTTGAAAATATAACTCCACCATTTAGCTTGTTAAAAATCACCTCCGGACTCGGTAACGAGTAATGGTAGTCCTTAATTACCGAGTTCAACCCTGTCGAAAAATCAACGCAGACTCTGATTTGGTTTGATTTCTTTTTTTATGCACACAATCGGCGCAGCCCATGAATTAGATTCTACTTTCGAAATAATTCCCATTTTTTCCAACCTATCAAGTTCTTCGTTAATTTTCTCTACACTTGCGAAAGGCACGTTACGTTTCTTTTTAAAAATTGGCATAGTATTTTCCTTTAATTCAAATTTAGCTTCAAACTTGTTACATCTTCCAAGACCAGGTGTGAAGTTTTCCGGAAACTTTTTCTTTAATTCATTTTTAATGTCCTGTCTTGTTTGCGTATTACTTTCTACTTTTCTGCAGAATGAGTTTAACGGTTTATCCCACAATTCGAATGTTTCAATAAAATCTGTACCCATCAAGTTTTCTCCATTTTTCAGAATGAAAACTTTTATTTTTTAACGATCCCGTTCAATTTCATGGGAAGTACAACCTCGCCTTCGAAGTTAATTTCCTTTCCAGTTACCGTTCGAGCGAGTTTCGTTGACTTCATTATTGTAGGCCTTTTTAAAATTTTCCATGTTTTATAGTTCATTATTGTTAAATCTGAACCCGAATCGAGTTGAAATTTGATATTCTTTTTAAATATTTCAGTCGTCACATATTTCCTCAAATCTCTATCTGATTTGATATTCGAATTTGTTTATCTAATTCGGCTATTGAATTTTTTCGTTTTACAACACGATCCTTTGTGTTCATTCTTGTGGCACACGAAACATTTCTTACTTCTATATGGGCAATTTACCTCCCAGTGTCTTTCGTTGCAACGTCTGCAATTATATGGTGGGACCTTTTTTTCATCCTCGTTCTTTTTATTTAATTTTTCTTGTCTATTTTTAACGTACTCCGAATTTTTACTCCAATTTTTTGCTGATGGGTAATTTTTTGTTTTTTTATTTTTTTAATATAAGCAATGCCAGCTTCTTCGATTTTTTGATACTCTTTCTTTAAACTTACGGCCCGCTGACACTCCTCTGCTAACTTTTGCAGGGTAAGGTTTTGTTCAGATTCGAGTTTAGACAAAACTCTACATCTTATTTCGGCACTCTTACTGGATACCAGTCCTTGAGCAAAAATTAAACACTTGAATTCTTCAACCGTAATCTCTGCCAATCTGAAGTTGTCACAATGTCTATTCACTATAGATGCATATGTTAAGTAATCCTGATCGTCGGATTTAGAGACATTCATGCATAACCATCGCTTATGCCAAAGCGACATATTTGCTCCAAACAGCTCCTTTAGCAATTTCACTGTATCCGAGAATTCCAATTCCTTCGTTTTTCTCGGTAGAATAAAATCTACAAATTTGCTATGTTCTGCTGTACCTAGCTTTCTTAGTAAAAGACTGACTTTTCTTGAATTCGACCAGTTTTCACAGTCTGTGTAGAAAATATCTTCATATCGTTTAAAGTACGCTTCAAACGTTTTTTCTTCGTCTGGCACATAGTTGAAAGTTTCCAGCGAATTAAATATGGTGTTATTAGAATATGAAGAATTTCCTTCATTTGCCTGATTGTTGTTTGATTTCTCCAGTGTTAACTTTTGAATTTCTAAAACCTTGATCTGCATTTCTTCCTGTTTTCCCAGTCTTTCCTCTTGCTTTTCTTGATATTTTTGCTGTCTTTCATCTTGCTTTTCTTGATATTTTTGCTGTCTTTCTTCCTGTTTTCCCAGTCTTTCCTCTTGCTTTTCTTGATATTTTTGCTGTCTTTCATCTTGCTGTTCTTGATATTTTTGCTGTGCTATCTGTTGTTCCCTTATTAATAATGCAAACTGTTCATTTTGACGTTGCTGACCCAACTGCTGGTATTTGAATAATTCAGATATGACTTTGGATAATACATCCATCTTTAGCTGATAGTGTTCATGCAACAAAGAATATACTTTTAATTTGTGTATCCACGGATATAATATAAGCTGACCAGAAAAATCGAAACAACTTACGACTTTTTTATTTTATGTCTTGCTTTTACATTCAAGCCCGTGATAATCAACTTTGGTATTTTTTTTATTTTTTTTTTTTTTTTGTGAACAGAGACCGTCGGACTTTTTTTTCCGTTTTCGACTTCTGTTCGCGTATTTCAATGACAAACTTCTGATTTTTATTATCAGAGGTAAATTCGTCACTATAAAATATTGTTGAACAAACAAAAAAAATAATTTTTTAAAAGTTCGTTACCTTTCAAATTCGACACGGTGTATTTGTGCGCCTTTTAATTCCATGCATGTTTTTGTAGTCGACCAGTTTTTTTTGTTTTTTTTTTTTAACGGGTGTCTCGTTGTCGATAACTTTTTCAATTTAAAATCACCGTTATTCGTTTACGACACATTTCAAATTTTTCTGAGTGAACGTTCCTTTATGTTTAGTCGTCCTTTGACGAGTTCTAAATATCCAGAAGTTCAAAATCCTTCGTCGTTACGTTAAATTTTGGACTTTTAATTCATAATTTTTTCCTTCATCCTGTGTTCTTCAATGACTTGTTCCAATTGTTGAAGGCTCTCAATTATTAATTCTTTTTTTTTTTTCGTATGGTTCTTTCTACCTCGTCGCCATTGTTGAAACTTGACTAATGCATGGAATAATAATGCAACACAAAATGTACTTAGAACAAAATGTATTGAAACAAGAAAGTGTACACAATATTTACATATAGTCTTTTTGTATATTCCTCGGAAGACCGTTCCTGGAGAATGTGTTGACTGAGTCGCAGTCGGGCAGAGTCTCTGGTTGAATATCTTGATTCGTTCTCCTCTCTTCCCGGTACCAACCATATTTATATGGTCGGTACTCCACTATGCAGATTAGGTGGATCCTACCACAACAATATATATATATATATATATATATATATATATATATATATATATATATATATATATATATATATATATACTCATGCATACATATATGCATATATATAGATATATATATATATATATATATATATATATATATATACTCATACATACATATATATATATATAGATGTGTTTGTGCGGACTAAAATGCGTACACCTGTATGCATACTATTTACATTATTCGGACTATTGTCCTCATCTTTATCGCCATATTTATTACAACGTTTCGGCAGTTGTACGCTCCGACCTTCTTCAGGTGGTTGGGATGTCGAACTCAACCCTTTATTTCGCTCACTGGGGTAGACTGTTCTAGTTCCTCGTGTCATGTTTAATGGATGTCAGTTATCTCCTGTTAATTACCCTCTCCAAGTTGTACACTGCCTTAACCGGGTATTGAACTCACACTCTTTGGGTCCTGTCACTGGATCTAACCAACGCCTTTATCCACTGTGCCATGTATCCTTGAGGACATCTGTGCATGAATTTCTGGGTGAAGTTGCGGAAAGAAATATAAAGGATAGACAGACTGTCCCCTTAAGGTAAGGCTTCAAGAACACCAGAAATCTGTAACACGAGGGGAAGTGGTAAAATCAGGCGTGGCTGATCACATATGGAGAGAAAAAGGAGATTACCGCCCTCTGTGGGATCAGGTTGAAATCATAGACAAAAAATACCATTGGAAAATTCGTAAACTTAAGGAATCAGCACTTTTGCTCGGCCATAAAAATCTCCTGAGCCGACCAAGCATAGAAATGAATATAATATGAGAAACAGTAATAAGCAGTGCCAGAGAAAAGCGATATTAACAACAAAAAATGCAATATGAGCTCTGGTAAAAACATTTAATGATAACTGCAAAAATTGCAATATGAGCTTTGGTTAAAAATGATTGCTGAAGACATTAAGTTTATAAGACGCGGAAATTCATACACAGATGTGTCTCAAGGACACATGGCACAGTGGATAAATACGTTGCTTAGATCCAGTGACAGGACCCGAAGAATGTAAGTTCAATACCCGGTAAAGGCAGTGGAGAACTTGGAGAGGGGAATTAACAGGAGATAACTGATAACTGACATCCATTAAATAGAGAACTTGGAGAGGGGAATTAACAGGAGATAACTGATAACTGACATCCATTAAACGTGGAACTAGAACAGTCTAGCGAAAATAAAGTGTTCAGTTCGACACTCCAACCACCTGAAGAAGGACAATAGTCCGAATAATGTAAATAGTTTACCTAATAATAATACCTCATCTCAGAAATATAGACAGATACATGTATGCATGTGTGTCTATGTGTATGACAGTGTCAGCCCAAACAAACAGAATTAAATTACCCCTCCCACCACCAAACACAGTCAATCAAGCATAAATAGATCCATGTTTTAAAAAATAATACATTTTGTTTGATGATCGCAAAAGCGTGAAACCCAGGGTCACAAACTCATATCCATACACCTGAATATATATATATATATATATATATATATATATATATATATATATATATATATATATATACATATATATATATATATATACATATATATATATATATATATATATATATATATATATATATATATATATATATATATATATATATATATTGAGTCAGGTATATTTTTATAAACAAAACACCTAACAACCATTCTTTCTGTTTACTTAAAGAAGGTTGTCTTGACTTAATGAAAAGAATTTCAAGAACTTTTAAATAATAAAAATATATCCTGCACAAAACAGTGTATATACTCTCTCGGAAGGATGCAGTCTATTCGAATTTACATGAAACCCTTCGCTTCCAACTCGTTATTAAACACACAAAGGTTTCATCAGAATAACTCACATAGCTGTTGGGTCTGCTTGCACTTGAAAATATGATTTGCTCGTAAAACCCCGCGAATATGTTGACCATCACAGGCCCTAAAGCGCCATTAGTATCCCGTCAATCTAGCTGTACATTACATAGTAAAAACTAAATTCGGCCGATATGGTAGTAAACTTGATAAGCTCAATAAAATAGTTTCTGGAATACAGAGTGGAGTGAAAGATGACTACGATACAGGGCATCACTACATCTATTGTTTCCTGAGGCGGATCACAAATAAATAAATTACTGATGTCGAAAGAACACGTAAACTTGTCGTCAGTATTAAAAGAACAAATCTGAATATAATTAACAAATGTAAATGAATCTTTATACAGTATTTCGAATACATATCTAACACATTTATCATTTAAAAGATCTTGGAAGTATTTTCATTAAGTCATGACAACCTCATTCTGTTATTTTCTTTTATTATACCATCTTGTTACACTGCTAATAATATACTCGTCAATGGCAAGAGAGAGATTATGATGTTCATAGATAAAGATCTACAAAGTAAGCTCATTCGTGATATTTTTAAACAATTTAATTAAATTATGCATTTACGTGTATATTTTTTCAGTATAATCTTCTTTGTCAATGCACCTAATTTAAAGAGGTATGCTAATGATTAAAATTGAAATTTCCGATGAAATATATATATATATATATATATATATATATATATATATATATGAAGAAATATTGTCTTAAGATGTGCTATATTTATGGGATAAAGTGCTCAATATCAGAGATAGAGCGTGTGTAAATATAAAAGTGAACATAGAAGTCAACACTTAAAGGCGACAGTCTGTTTCATGCTAGATGCAATCGTCGTGGCCTGACGATTGCATCTAGCATGAAACAAACTGTCGCCTGTAAGTGTTGACTTCTATGTTCACTTTTACATATATATATATATATATATATATATATATATATATATATATATATATATTTGTAAGAATATTATGAATTTTAATTTTAATCTGACATTATTTTTTATTATTCTACACGTTATTCTGTGGACACACGTGTCTGAGTAGACGCACTGTATTTTTTTAAACAATGGGAATTACAGCTACCGGCTTGCCCATTCGAAAAACGGAATAGAGAGTGTATTCTCTTACTTTACGTATGCTTTACTTTTATGCGAAATTGCTTCGTTAGATAGATAGATAGATAGATAGATAGATAGATAGATAGATAGATAGATAGATAGATAGATAGAATACGATGCAATATGGTACAAAGCTAAAAGCATGGAGCACCCAGTGAAGTTAAAACTCACTACACTTACGAATTCATCGACAAGATGGGCTTGCAAACCTTGTTCTATGTTTAGAGTTCACACATACACACACACAGACTCTCTCTCACTCTCTCTCTCACTCTCTCTCTCTCTCTCTCTCTCGCGCGCACATTATATATATATATATATATATATATATGAGGGGGAGGGGTGTAGAGAGAGAGAGAGGTAATAGGAAGGTTAGATAGAATATAAATAAAAGAAAAGGCCAATGAAGATAGTATCTTAATGCTTTTCTTCTTTTGACACTCCATAACAAATGTCATTTGGGTGTATTTATTTACATTTTCACTTGATCGCCAGACTTGAAGGTATTTCATAGGCGCAACCAAGTGTGGCACAAGGTTAGGCTCTATTCTACCATGCCCCACGATATGCTGTCTAGCATTAATATCTCAGAGAGTTGTGCAAGTGACGTATCTATCATACAGTGCAAGATTAAGCTGCTTTTATGGATTTTAACATGCGAAGCCAAATCCATTCCCAGTCAGCAAGCCATCCCACTAAAATGATATGAAAGTATAAATATTTTTTATACGTGTGTATTTACTCCGCCATAAAATATCGGTTAGCAAGCTCATCTTTATTAATTCGTACTACTGTATTTCGATCCGCACTAGGTGTCCTACACATGTGGGTTTTTTACCAGATTAACTTCATCTTAATAAATATTAATTTGTCTTCCTCATCATGAAGAAGTGGTTAGTAAGCTATTCCCGAAGAACATTACTAATGGATTGAGTTTGATTCTTACTGTGCACTCGACATTTGTGGCATTCTTCCAGACTGTACCCACTTCTATGGGATAGATTATTACGTTAGCTTTCGAATGACCCACCTTCATGGCGTATAAATACTCACGCAGGCCTCTCATTATACCTACATACCCACATGTGGCATATTTTATATCCGCTGTTATTATTTCAAAGTTTGGCTCTAAGTGTGGGACATAAGTGCAATTTACATATAGTTAAGTTCATATATGTCATATAAAGCTATCAAAAACTGATATCAATAAATCACTATTTAATTGAAGATATACTGAAAAAAGAAATACGATAGTTTTCAAATTGTCAAGTTTGTGCATGTTAATCATGTGGGAAAGCGAGAATAACTGTATTCTTAGATCGCAAACGATCCAGTCGTTGCCTGCGTACTGAAAAAGACCTTAACAATATCTGGCTCAAACCTAACGTAAGCTGAAAATTTAGTATCCTGGTATGACTATAGGAAACTTCTGAGTACAGGTTTTTTATGACTGGGGTAAGGCAACGTTCTAAAAAAAAAAACATTTTATTGTGTCTATTGAATTTAGTTTTACTTTTCCCATAGGTTGGATGTTTTCGTACGACGTTCATATTGAAGTTATTCGTAAAAGCTTATGTGTTGACATTTCCGATTATTTTCATTCATCTCCATGACGTTAACCTCCTTTCTTTTGTTAGAAATACCTTTTTAAATGTCACGTGATTACTACGAAGAAAAGTGCTGAGTATAGATCGAATGAGTCTTTATCTTCCGATGACAATTACCATTGCTTGTATTATGGAAACACGATTATTATGCGTTTGGTGCGATTAGTAAGCGTAATGAAACACCAAGGCTGAAATAAGAGTCTTTATTATTGAAGAACAGCTTAGTTGTAACGCTATATTCACAATTTCATAATTTTCTTAATTCCTCAATTTCAGTTTTTAAGAAATATCGGGTACAGGTTCAGTCTTCATAAAAAGAAGAATATATGACAATTATTTCTCTGATGCCTTGTATTACGGATTTGTTAAAAGACACTCAAAGTTCATTAGAGTAATGCAATTATTAATTACATTTGCTTTTTACTCTTTCCTTAATTCTATTAGGCGTAGAGCTAGTCAGTTGTCATGAATAAACATCACATGTGTATGTTAACATGAGCGCACACGATAAAAGTTGGATAAGCGTTACTTTGATGAGTTACTAAGTTGGGTAACTATGTAAATGCCTACAACAACAAAAAACGGATAAAAAAGTATCTACTGAAGACATCATAAGCAACCTATTCTATCATATCAGACTCAGCTAAACTTACTAAATATATTAGTTTGTTGAATAGTGATGATTACTCAGCTAGACACGCAAACCATTGTCAGGGTAATGAGTTCGATCTTCACAGTGACAGGTTCTTTTGATTATGTTCTGTGCTCAGTTATGTTTAATAAATACCGTAACCATCAGTACTAAAACTGGTTCAACTAGCCTCTAAGTAATGAGACATATAATACGCCCCACGTTCAAATAAACGCTTCTTTTATTTTTTCGTTTTACCTCTCTAATTTTCTTCTTTCTTTTTTTTCTTTTTTCAAATTATTTTTATATATCTTTATATATATATTTCTCTTCGGTTATCTATTTTTTTTAATTTATTTTCTATTTATGCTTATATTCCCAATATCCGTCTTGTTTTATGTTTTCCTGCCTTTCGCCACCCCTTTTTATGTCATTTTATTTACTAATTCATTTTGGTCTTTCTTCAGGTAGGTCTGTGTGTGCACCTTACATCCTGTGTTGGTTGTACATGAGAAACTTATTTGTTATTTCAAGTAGTGGCTGAACGAATAACAGAAAAAGAAAGTATCTCATTAAAAGATTACCGAAAGACATTCTGCTCTGCTTAGCCGAGCGAAGTAGGATTTGATTTTACAGATAACACTACAAAGCTCCGTAAGCAAAATGCGAGGATTTATTTAGAACAATTACAAACGAAAATGTCAGCCATTTTAAAAATTTCTCATTTACTCCGTTCCACTTCGTTGTTTCTGTGAATGTCCGCCATTTTTGTACTTTTTTGTATATAATAAATCGTTTTGTTTGTTGCTTCTCTCCGCTTTTCTTTTGTCCAATGACTACCTTTTTACGCGCGCGCGCACACACACACGCACGTACACATATACACACACTCACCTACACAGGCGCGTGTGCGCGCGCACTCACTCACGCACGCATCTCATATATATATAATATTTTTGGTACAAAAACTGCATCAAATCGTCTTTGGTGGTAGAGTTTATTACAGGACGATATGGTGAAAAAAATCATATTTCCATTTGAATCAAATGTAAAAAGCTGAAATAAAAATAAAACCCGAATGGGACTGAATTCGTATTTATAACCCAATAAAAGACTTTAAAAATATATATTAAATTCTAATTGAATTTTCATTTTGCATTTTTATCTTTTTTCACGTTAGTAAATAAGTAAACATTACATGAAGAAAAATTTTTATATACAGGAGAAAGCAGACTTTTCGTCACTAGTCTCTCCCTGATTTCCACCGATATATTTTTGCAATAATATTCCAGACATTTGAATATCATTAACGTCATGCAATTACAGATTGCTCGGTATGAGTGCTCACTGAATATGTGAAAGCATAAAAATGGGGCAGTCTATCTACACTGGTCAGTTTGCTTGGCCAAAAGCTATGAAGTAACCAACTAATGATTTTCAAAATCTCACTCATGAAATTACTAACGTTAGCTATGCAATAATAATGTGGAAGATTTCTTTTAACACATGCGATTTTATTAATTTGTGCGAAGAAAGAAAAATGTACCTTCTTATTGCAAATTTTAAAAAATAAGAAGCTAAAATGATCCTCTATGTCTTGGGATCTGAACATCGAAACTCAATGAATGTGGAATTCAGTAGTGATCAGTTTTCATTAGAACACTGGGAAATAATAAAACTCAATTTAAGAACTATTTTGTGCAAATCCTAAGTTTAGTAGAAGAATAGCAAATAATCACGTCCCAGGTTTTTTTTTTTAACATTTAATGAAATTCAGCCTGTAATATAAAATTAGATGTTCTTCCGATTTTTACTGCTTCAGAAAAACCGACAAAAAACCTTAAATCTAGAATAAATGTATGGAATAATAATAATAATAATGAATATTAATGAACAGAGATTGTACAATAGTTAAAGTAGTCAAAAAGCCGCCATCTATTGAAGTGCAAACATTTTGGGAGAATATTTGGAGCAACTCAAAGGAATATAATCACAATGCGGCGTGGATCAAACGAGAACAAGAATGAAGGATAAACCTCAACAAGAATGAAAAAATATAATTAAGAATAATATTAGGCAAGCTCCAACAAAATTCCCAAAATGGAAGGTACCCAATTTTTGGTTCTATCATCTGTTATCAATCCATAAAACTCTTGCGCAAACTTTATCAATGCTAATTAAAAACCCCAATGAAATTCCAGAACGGATCACTGTATATATATATATATATATATATATATATATGCTACCAAAAATGGGTGAAACAAGTGATCTAAAACATTATAGGCAAATAACATCTGTGCCCTCCACCTATAAATTGATCACGTCGTTCCTGAAGAAGTGTACCTATCCTTTTCTCGATGAAAACAATATCCTCGAAGAGATTCATGCGGTTGCAAATATCAACTACTAATAAATAAAATGATCCTCGAAAACTGCAGGAAAAAAGGTAGAAATCACAGCACAGCTTCGGTAGACTATCGTAAAGCCTTTGATAGTGTGCCACACTCTTGGATCCTTAAGTCTTTAGAAATGTACAAAGTCTCCTCGGTGATAGTAAATTTCCTTAAATGAAACTGTGGAAAACTACATTATACCTAAAACACACCAAAGGTGCTGCCACTGCTAATTTGAATATCTGACGAGGAATCATTCAAGAAGACTCCCTGTCGCGTCTTCTGTTCTTTCCTTAATCCCCCTTTCGCATAAACTAAACAATAACTATTGATACAAAGTAAAAAAGAAAGTGTTTAATCACGTCTTCTACATGAATGATATCAAACTCTTTGCCAAAGATAACAATGATTTGAAGGTATCTTCAATACTGTAAAATATTTCAGTGACGACATCAGTATGAATTTCGGATTAAATAAATATTCATAGGTAACATACAAGAAATGCAGAATTACAGAAACACAATCAATAGATCTCGATTTTGACACAAAGATTAGGGAACTGGGACAAGAAGAAATCTATAAATGCCTAGGACTCAGCGAAGGACATGGAATACAGCATACACAAATGAAGGAGAAAGAAAGAAAAAATACTAAAGGCGTTTGCGTCTACTGTTAAATACCGAGTTGAGTTTCACAGAACAGAGTATCAGCCATAAACACTTTGACAGTCTCTGTGGTGCAATACAGTTTCAACAACCTTAATTGGACAATAGCTGACATTAATCGTATGGATGTCAAAACGAGAAAGCTTCTCGCCATCGCATGCGTCATCCTAAGGTTGATGTTAATCATCTCTATGTGTCCAGATCCGAAGGAGGGAGAAAATTAGTTCAACTAGAACTGTCTTACAAAACCACAACAAACGGTCTTAAAATAAACCTGGAAACTACAGAAGACTGGATGACAATATGCGTCAAAAAACATGAAAGAAATAAGAAACTTTATTCAGTAATAAAGGAAGCCAACAAATTCAAAAGGGAATTTCATATGGATGAAGAAGTTCAAATAAATCATAATACACTTACTGAAAAAACAAAACAAACTCAAATGCAATATACCAATGCAGAAACGATGAAAAGATAAGCCTCTTCTACCCGTGACAAACAAGCTGATGTAGACAACCCCCCTACCCATCAGTGGTTACGTATTGCAGGGTTAAAAGCTGAAACCGAAAGTTTATTCTTGTTAAACAGGGCCAATGCTTGCTAACTAGAAATTATCAGGCACACATACTGACAAATTGTGTTAAATGCAGATTCCGTGATAAATTTCCAGAAACTATTGACCATTTTGTATCAGGTTTCACAGTGTTAGCACCCACTGAATATAAAACTCGGTATGAGAGAGTAGGCCAATATCTACACTGGAAAATATGCAACTTTTACAGGAAGAAAACTAAAAGAAATTGGTATAAACATCACCTAGGCTCGGTTACAGAGATAGGACCTGTAATAATTTCATTAACAATTAGGACTTTGCAGTACACAGACAGAACAATCAAGTCTAATCGCCCAGACATCGTGATCAAAGACCACAAAAAAAAACAGAATGTGCTTTCTTATTGGCATGGTAGTCCCTACAGATTTTAATGTATCCTTGAAGATCTTCAAAAAACTATCAAAATTCAAGGATCTTGAAGTGGAAATCTCAAAAATGTAGCACATGCGGACATCAATAATTCCAGTTGTAATTGGAGCCCTCAAGTTAATTGGAAACAATACAGACAGACTCATTGAAGGGATTGCTGTTAACCCATGCCTTAAAGAAATACAAAAAATTGTACTCACAAGTATGCACACACGTTACGAAGAGCTTTATCTATATAAAGCATGTGTGATCTTTTTGTTTGTTTGTTTGTTTGTTTTTTTACAAAAATGAAAATTAATGAACAGGGATTGTACAATAGTTGAAGTAGTAATAACAATATTATTTTAGCCATCATCATTATTATTTAATGTCATCATTTATCTATTTCTTTGATATGTCAATGTTGATATTATCGCTAGTGTTGTTGACATTATTCAAATAAGCTATTTGATTTGCAAACATTTCTTTGTTGTTCCCGCCATAAATGTTTTATTGTTTTAATTTGGTATCAACCTGGTGATTAGATTCCCTGATATGCAATCTTTTCTTTTTGTTAGTCGGCTTTTTTCAAACTAGAATTAGATTAGAAGAAAAGATTTTCTTTCTTTCTGAAACTTCTATTTTCGTTCTCACTTTCTTTCAATATTTTTCATTCTTAGCTTTTCCTTCTCTTTATTTTCTTCATTGCTTCTTTAGTTTTCTTTCTTCTATTTTTTATTCCTGTCTCCTTTCTTTTCTTTTTTTATCTTATGTATTTATGCATGAGTTTGCACTTTTGCAAGTCAGCGTCAATGCTTATAAGCAAGTAGGTTAATACTGCTGAGTGTGGCACAGGGTCATAATAATAGGGAAACGGATCAGAATCGAACTCATTTCTTTAGTAAGAACTTGTGAAAGAAACTTGTTGGCACTCTACGTTGGGTAGTCATAATTCATTCAATTGAGCTCAAAGCTACGAGAGAGTTTTACTAATAAGGATTGAACTCAGTAAATGAACGAAAGTAGCTTTCAACTCTTGCTCTATAGCAGCCGCTCTTATAAATATTTATTAAGATTAATTTAGTCTATTATGAGATCAGAATGGTTCGACCCGTCCACTAGCACCACCCAGAGAAGATCAAATCACAACACGAAGAGAACGTGAGACAAGCCTATTAACCCATATTCTACTTAAGTAGGTATTAAAAATAATTACCTCTCACACTGAACCTGGCTCGGATAGAATTCATCCCTGTATAGCAGACGACCCAAATATTTGTGTGTATCATCCGAATATATAGAAGAACTGGTAAGCGGATATATGCGCGAACGTTGGTATCTAAAAGTATGAGGAACACATAGAAGTTGCGATGATGAAAGAAGAAATGTAGTACAATACAAATAATAATAATTGCATTAAAGTGCCTGAACGCTTGTTTGAACCTGTGTCATATGTGTTCAATGTCAGTAATGCAAGAAGAATAACTCAAGATTTCTCATTGACGATGCAAATCTAATTAAAAGAGGAAGAGGGAGAGAGAAAGGGTAATAATCTCAAATTCGAGAGTTGATACATCAGTAACAAAAATATGTTCAGTTGTTACAAGAGCAGTTGGAAACAATGACGCTCTTGAGTAATTCCAATGTTAACCATATTGAAGAAAATTGCAAAGTATTGTACTCTTAAGAACTACTTACTCCATATAGAGTAACAAATCGATGCAATGGTAAATAAATCCACATAGACATGTTGTAATAAATTAGACGAAATAATAAAGACTTCAACTCATATATTTAACATTACATTTTATTTCAGTTTAATACTTCGTCAATTACCCTCGACCAGTGAATATTCCCGAACTCAGAGCATTCCTCAGAACGTGGACCTTACATTCTCGCTTGCGATATATGAGCGCATTTTACAACTCTCATATTATGCACCATGTTCCCATGCTTGTTAACTGAACAGTTAGGTGAATCTGAAATTGGTGCCCTGGAGTTCATCTCAAGACAAATCTATTGTAGCATGATCCGAGGTGAGATCCAGACTACAGTGTCTACCAAAAGACAGAAACTGAATCACTTTTAACAACGGCTCAAAACAATTACAACCAGTCATATTAACGCCAGGACAGATAAGTCATGTAGATAATAGGGTAGTAAAAATATGACAGTGAACAAGGTCATCGACAAATGTATTAAATAGGCCCAGAATACAAGAATGAGCATGGCTAGGCGTTAAAGGTGACCCACTGGGAACAGTGCAAGCGTCTGAATTTTGACCATGCAGATCAGTATTGCTTCACAAATCAGAGAGTGTCCTAGATCTGGAATTCAGACACAATCCAAGATAGAAGACTAGATCTCATATTCATAAACAAGAAAAGAACGTATCAAATAATAGATTTCGCTATTTCAACGAACCATAAAGTAAATTTAAAGGAAAGTGAAAAATGTCATCATATCAGATTACCCCTGGTAGGATATAAACTAGTACTACCTGCCGCGACTAAACCTGTTCCCCCACTATTGAGGAGGGTGGTTAGATACCCAACACGATTAAAAATAAAATATGTCAAATGGTAGATACACCTTCTTGTATACTCAACGGCTACTTAGCGCAATTGATTAAATTGAGATCCATACAGCCAGTGTAATGATGACAGGGCGTCACTGGGTGGAGAGCTTCATAGACTGAAAACAACAGTCAGACGGAAGGTTTCAACCAAGACGAGCCTTCAGATTGGAAGGTATCGACTATGGTTTGACCTGGAGAAGTATTACCACGTTTACTTGTCTAAGATACGCTACACATGAATGAATACCACTGCGGTTTTCAACTCAGATACGTGGTATGAAGTGGTCAGGTGGTTAGTTGCGCTGTGATTGCGACCATACCCGATCATGTGACTGATAATGATGAAAAGTGCCTTGGACTTGCCAGAGAGCTGAGGAAGCTTAGGAACAGAAAGGTGACCGTCATAGCAAATCTTTACCAGGCCTCTAGAACAATTCCAAAGAACTTTCTAAAAATAAGAATTGAACCCATACAGACAACAATGCTAAAGGCACTTACATAAAGAATAAAAAAGTAGGTAGTATTGAAACGGTTTATATCACTGTAACTGTTAAATATGTCAGCAATACAAGGAGTGGTAAAGATTTGAGAAGACTTTGTTACTTTTCCTCCAGTGATTACGACCAAATTTAAGATGTGAAATAGAATTTAAAAAGAGAAGAAAATTAAGTGAATATTGATTCAAGTAGTGAATATTTCGCTTGATAATTGCTTCGAAAATATCAGTAAATTTTATTATGACTTCTAACGAGAATATTTAGGCAAGCTAAAAGCTTACCAAAAATACCAAGTCTAACCTTGAAAAAAAAACCTTTGAAAAAAACTCCAGTAATGAAAAATGTCAAAAAGTAAAACAGCATTATTCTACGAATTATTCAAACGAGTATTCTCATTCTATTTTAATATTTTGTTTGTTAAATGCCATATTTATTGGGATTGATAGTGGAGTGGTTTTCCGTTGGCTTCTCCACGGTGATTTATTGAGACACCACCTCTAGTTAGCAGGCCGTTGACTCGTAAATATATATTCCGCCCTTTGTTAGATCTTATTTTTCTTCCTACAGGGTTTGTAACAACCCGATTCACTAAAACTTGGTCTAGTCGCCGACCCTCAGACGGTAGCAAACATACTTATCCATAGAGGTAGTTAAGGTTTCTGGGGCACATGAGGAAGGAGAGATTGGAGAATCTGATACTTACAAGACAAAATGAAAGCAAGAGACATGAAAACAACGCATAACATACGTAGTGACTTTGAGTAAATGAATGGCGGAACAGGGTTTAGGAGAAATAGCAGAAAGACAAAATTTATTAAGCGCTAGAAGGGACGGGAAGTTGTGGAGAGCCATGATCGCCTATGTCCTGAGGGGACACGGCATATAAAGAGAGAGATTATAACATTACGTTTTGACAAATCTATTCTTCAGCATTTCTTCAAGTGGTAATCCATTTTTCCCCTGTCGCTTTTTTTTTCTGCATGTATGTGTGAAAGGCGAATAGTTTCGGATTAGCGGGAAAAAATTGTGGCAAATTCAATAATGACGAAATTAGTAGTCTAAATAAATTATGGAACAATGACAATGAATTATTTTAAAAATATAATCATCAGATCAGTAGAAAAAACCTAAAATAGCTTCTAAAAATTTAGAATAAGAAGACCGAATAACACATCGGTCGAAACATAGTGATAAAACAACGATATATTGGTGCGAATAATTTCAACATTGACGAGACGTGAGTGAAATATCATCAGAAGACTATAAATAATAATTTAATGGATTTAATATAAATTTTCAAATCAAGACACATTTCAAAGCAATCTGATTATTGAAAATGATACTGAAGATCTATTAATTAAAAATAATTCAAGCAATATTTGTTCGAATTTTTATCCTCAACTTTATTGCCTAAGTCGCTCCTTGTATTCTTGCATTCTGCGAAGCGTTGAGATAAATCCTTATAATTATTCTTTAAATTATTCGAAAGAGTATCACTGTATGTTCTATAACTGCCCTTTCTTCTCGTCACTTAAATAATAATAAATTGTAGGTCTGCCACCACCATCAAAACCAATATTATGAAAGAGTTCACCTTTTATAAATTTAGTAATAATAATAATAATAAAAATAATAATCGGCAGATCTCCCAATATCACAACCAAGACAACTATTACCGTTCAAACTTTGTTTATTTTAATAATAATAGTATTTTGCTAAATCACTAGCTTTGACCATAGATGATGCAATTATATTCAGCTTTTAGTTTAAATCCAGATCACAAAACAAACCATAAAAACTTTTACTGCTAGATCCATGCTTTTAACAATCCATCTGTTCACATATTGTGTTAATTTGCTTGGCCTTGTGCCAGACTAATCTCATCTCAGTAAATATTGTTTCTTTGCTCCTTATACAAACGACTTTATGGCGTTGAATTCTTTTCTTTTCTCGTCCTCCTCCTCCTTCTCCTTTTCTGACCTTCCACACCATTCTCATTGAGTAACCGGGCCTGACAATGCAATCAAAGTCTCCTTAGGCAAAAACCAGAGCCTTTTCATAATAAGTGTTACTCACAGGGTCAACCATTTTCTCTCTCTTACTACCATCACCTTCCTTCTCCCCCACACTTCTAAACCCTCGTTTTATTTATTTCTATTTTATTTCTACCCACCATATCCCCACTCTCTCTCTCGCTCTCTCTCTCTCTCTCTCTCTCTCTCTCTCTATCTCTCTCTCTCTTACACACACAAATCTGGACAGGACAAAATAGAATAAAATCGCTGCCACTCAGAATGTTCTTTTCCCTTTGTGATCTGTGTTCAATCCTGGCCGTGTTCGGGTTAAAAATTACCGCCATACCGAAATAGTAATCAGAAGGATCAACCGAACCATCTGCTTTGTTATATTCAGTTCTTCTGTAATTATTATTTATTTATTGATCTCTTCCATCCTCCCACCCTCCCTCTCTCACTCTCTCTCAATCTCTCTCTCTCTCTCTATTCCCGATAATACTTTAACAATAGTGAAACGGTTTCAGCTAAAAGTGGTTAAGTTGCAGGATAGAAGGATATTTACGAAGCATTGGCTTAATTCGGCATAAAAGCAAATGCTGTTGAAAATGGCGGCAGGGAGATTATGTAGCAGCAATCTTTCATGTGAGGCGAACCAATCTACCTTGAAAATCAGCGTTCAAAATCCTGACATTCACTTTGCTTCAAAACATTTTTAGCGGAAATGGCCTCGATGTATTAATTGTCTGTCTTATTCTGGGTTTTTTTTTTTTGTTGTTTTTTTTTATGATGGAAGCTGAAAATTGCATGAGGTAACACGAAACACTTCTTGTCAAAAGTTGCATGATTCAAATATTCTTTCTAAGAGGCTGATGTTTTCTACTGAGAAAACAGTTTTCAAATTACGTTTTCCTCCAAACATATAACTTGACCTCTAAGAAATTTACATTGACACAACTCTGATGGTAAAACCATTGATAGGCCGAACAGAATAAAGTTTATGTTTTTTTTTAATGTGATATTGTAATCACCTCTAGTTTCAAATCTATCTAATTTTTACATGAGCCATATATAATAGATATATTGATGACATATTCACACTGACGTAAAAGCATAAACGAAATAAAATAATTAAAAAAAAACCTTCGAGAATAAGCATGACATACTCTTTTACTTATGAAACTAACATTAAAAATAGAATCTCTTTCCTCAGTGTTTTTAATATACACCAAATCATAGTTTTACTACTTCACTATATAAAAATCCACGAGTAAAGATTTATGTTTTCTCAGTTACAAAAGTAAATGTTGCCACAATCAAAAAATATCTATTATAAAGAAACATTATTAACCGAGCAAAAATAATTTCTTGTTTGGACGCATTACGGAGCAACATAAAATAATCATCAACAAAAATTTCCCCAACCTTGTCTCAGCAAGTAAATAGAATTAGTCCTAAAGTAATCTCACAAAATATCACAAGCAATCATTCCGATATAATCAAAATAATACAAGCAACTACCTTGATATAAGCAAAAATAAATATACTTATAACTTATTTTATCCTAACCAGATATTACAAACAATGTCAAAAAGCCATAAAAATATAATTCGAAAGAATATATCACTTAAAAATCCCAACAAATACTTTAGATTTATCATTTACTATAAAATTCAAAACAACTAACTGAATTATTACCAATAACACGGGACTTCAAATATTACACCTATGTAAAAACAATGTTGTTTACAAATTCTCATGCCCTTTGGGAGATTGCATCTCCAATATCAATAATCAGAAAACAACATTAAATTCTTACATCGGCTACACATGCACCATACACTCTCGTATGTTAATTTGTCACTTGTCAAAATTTAATGCATTTCGAAGACACCGATCCTAACATCAGAAACAGCTAAAGAAAAAGCATTAATATAAGACAAATATTTGTAGAATACTAGAATACTATGTTATACTCATGATAAGGAAAGATTAAAAAATCTAGAAGATATTGTCATACAAAAGAAACAACTTCCATTAAATATCTTTCACCACAGATGGAATTTTATAGTCTGTATAAATTATGTCATATGCCTTCAAAATAACAATAATTCATATAAATATTGGTTACATACTTTACTGGCGCGGTTTAACCCCGTGTAAATATTTTACACATGACATTACTGATACAATACTTGTATATTTGGATGAATTGCAATTCCAGCTTTCAAAAAATACCAGGATGTAACTAAACGTTGCAAGCCTCTTATCACTACTCTATCGCTATTTCTATGGCCAAATGTGTAGATGGGCTCTGCTCTTTAGTTCAACCGGTTCAGATATTTATAGCGAGGACTCACATGTTACGTCCACAATATTATGAGTTATTATTTATTTTTCTAACTAATGTTTCCTTTGTCTTATTTCTGTTACTTTTTATCCCAACTTTCAGGTCGTTATTATTCATTCGTTAAGGAAACAGCATAAACTGGAATTAAATAATGAAACTTTTGCAAAATTTAAATCCTTGGGAGCCTGACTTGATTGATTATTGATTTATTAAGTATTGCTTATTATGCGGCGAAGTCACACTGGTAAAACATCTGAGAATATAAAACAAAAAAATACTTAACCTATTTGATGGCACAATGCTTTTTTATATTTTGGTCACAGGTGACACAAAGATTTTTTTAAAAAGAACTTAGTCTTTCATAAGTTATATCTCTTTCGTTTCTTCAATTTAGGCTGATTTTGTTTTCAATCTGGTTCAACAGCGCTGAATGTGAAATAGAATAGCACGCGGGTGAAGGAGATTTGTAGGGAGGTTCAAATCTCGAAATTGGTTAAAATAAAATTTTATGTCACTTTAATTTATCGAATTTAAAATTTTAGGGTATGAAAGACAAATATTTTACTCGGTTTAGCTTATTGTGGCACAAGATCACTGCAGTAAAGCTCCCAATATGGATTGACCTTTCAAATGAACAGCGCTAAGATAAATTTCGTTCTACCTTAAGCATAGATATCTCAATGTAGCACAAGGACAAAATAGTGAGGAACCTAGTGAACCTTATTAGCCGTCGCAATATGACAAGTTTAACATAAAATTACAAAAGGCTAAATGATGGTAGAAAGATTGTATTAGGCCAATTTTCCTAACAGGAAAAGCTTGCCTTGAAAATCAGCATTCAAAATACAAAATATGGAATCGCTGGGAAATGCGCAACCACCTCAACTACCATGTAAGTTTTATTAGTATAAACGTTTTTTGTTGAAATCCAAGCCAACAAACAAGTATCTTCCTTAAGGGAAATGAAACCCTTTTGTACTGCAGGCAATCAACATTGTTGCATGCTTATATATGAATATGATATATATATATATATATATATATATATATATATATATATATATATATATATATATATATATATATATATATATATATATATATGTAAACTCTAAAGCCGGAGCACATGTATGTTGGCGGGAAGTTATGATATCCTCTGTTGCGCTTTTCTTATCGTTCGACCCTTCCATTTCTGCGGCCAAATGTGAAGGTTGGGTGATTTTTATTATTAGCTTTTCATATAAGCTTGAACCAATCATTTGTACTTCGCTTTGAACAAGAAAAAGAGTATGTGCCGACGGGCAAACAGCTGAGGTTGAGACAGGAAGGAAGATTGCCATCAGCAATCATCATCGTCGGTTCTGAAAACTTCAAAAGTGTTGGCTGAGTTGATAAAAAACTTGGACAGGTGCTATGTGAATTTTGCGAATTCATAATTAATCTCCACGCAACGACACTCCCATTATAAACAGAAGTGCCAAAAAATTAGCGACAGTAGGACACGGGCGGGATAGTCTCAATTCCTCAATTGTAGAAATGGATTCAACCGGTTAACACATTTGTGTGACAGAACAGGTGAAGAGATAGTGTAGCTGTGGCCACATAGCTGTGGTAACCATGGGACACGGAGGGGAATGAAAACCGTTTGATATCGGAATGTTTGTTAAAGTCAGAATCAAGAAGCAATCAATCTCCGAGGTAACAACTACTCTAGGTTATAGTCGGGCAACAATGCCCGCGGGGCGCCAAAAGGTGATTCAAGAACAGGACCGCCAGCGGTTGACAAGTGAACCAACCAGTGAATGAAGTGGAAAATTGCATCAAACTACATCATAATTCAAAACATTTGGAAATAGAGCCTGTCTTGACAAGTCTTTCACAGTTTTTATTGCATATCATTCCAGAAAGATATCGCCACATGTGCATGTAACACGAAATGGTTCCAGGAAAACTCGACTGAATTCCAGATACTTAAACCCCATTCCGTAGATATGGAATATGTTTCAGCATTTACTAAATTCTATGTAGCTATGCTCAACAAATACAACTCAATTATGAACAACAAAGAACGTGTATGAATAGATATATCCACACAACGACACCAGGATCTCGTCGATTCTATGCCACAACGCAGAACATCCGCTTTTTTTGTTCAGATGAAGAAAGTAACTATAGGCTATTAGATATCGTCTCTAATTTTTCCGAAATTCATTAATATATGCGTGTGTGTTTGTGTTGCAATACTTGCCTTCAGACACATCCATTGGTCATTCCTAATATCATCTACCAATTTTTACCTTTTGTGTCAACTCATACATAATCATCAAACTCATGTTAGTCATACAATTACCAATTCAGTCGGTAGATTAACTTGCCATTCGTCTTATAAAAGTGCTAGTTGTGGTAATATTAATGAACATAGACTCAGACGCGCTGAAATTTCCATTAATATACACCAAATACTAGTAAACATATATTAATGTTTTCATCTACTACAGATAAAGCAGAGTGCTTTGCTCGAAAATTCTCTTCCAACTCCACTCTCGACTCATCTGGAATATCTGATTCTCCCACTAGAACAGAGTCTCTATTGAGTGCACATAACTTCCTCCATGGGTTCTATTATCATTTCTAAACTAGATCCCCACAAGATTAGCGGATTCAACGACACTCCCGCAATTGTCCGAAAGAAATGTGCTCTTGAACTGACACCTGTTCTCTCCAAACCTTACAATAAATGCCTCGTTACTTCTTACTTTCCAGCTTGTTGGAAGCCATCTTCTGTAGTTCCTGCTTTTAAGAACTGTGGTAAGCCTTCTGACCCCGCAAATTGGTTAAGCATCTTACTTCATCCGGTTTCCTTTCGGATAAACAATATAGCTTCCGTTTCTCCTGGTCTACCGCCGTTGTGTTAATGGCTATCATCGAATTTGTCTACGATGCTTTAGATAAGAACGGCAAAGCTAGGTCTGTGGCTGTAGTTATATCAAATGCGTTTGACAGAGTTTGGCTGCTGGCCTTCCCGACAAGCTCAACGGTTATGGGTTCTCTGGACGAATATTTGGCTTAATATAAATGTTCTTAACAAATGAAGGTCGTGTTGAACAAACACGCTTCTAGTTCATTTCATATTAATGCTTCCAATTAAGTATTTATTCTGATGACACAAATGTTTACTCCTAATCTTAGTAGCAAGTTCGACAGGTTCGACAAAGTAAAACTGGAAACTGCTCTCCAATCTGTGGTTAACTGGGACAAGAAATGGCTTGTAAATTTTAACGCGTCCAAAACAACACTTTTAACAGATACATTTTCCGTCTGCTATCAGCATGGCTGATGTTAAAATTCAGGAGAGCAACACTTTTCGCCTTCTTGTGCTCACGTTTTCCACTGCCATGAAATGGTGATTATATTCAATCAGTTGCAAGGTCTACTGCTAGGAAAGTTGGTTCATTGTCAGAATGTTTTGTAAATTTATAAATCTAACCTTTTGACGCGCATTGAATACTGCTGTCATATCTGGTCTGGTGCTCCTGCTATTCATCTCGAGGTTCTTGACAAAGTACAAAGAAGGGTCTCTAGTATAATTGATCCTGACCTTACATTTCGACTTCAGTCACTTTCTTTGTGACGTGGTCTCCCTCTGTCGTTTCTACAAATATTTCACGTCAATTGTTCTGATGAGCTTTTCTCCTTAGTGCTTCGACTGAATGAATTTAAGGGCGTTTCAAGATTGGCAACTAGGTCCCACCGTTTTACGATTGAACTCGGTAGATGCAACCGTATATTCTATTCTCTTAGTTTCTTTTTTCGCACTTCTCGCCTGTGGAACTCTCTTCGTATTTCTTGCTTCCTTGCCACCTACAATCTTCCAAGATTTAAATGAAACGTTCATCGCCATCTTCTTTTTCCCGAATCCTGTTCCATTATTGTTCTTTCCCTTATTTCTCCTCTCTAAAGTCTTTTCACTCTCTTTCATTCCCTGTAACCCCTTGCGTCCTAGGGGCATTATTGCTTTGCTTGAGGTGAAATTATTATATATAGACGGTGCGATGGATAAATTGTCGTCTAAATGACACAAAAAATGAAGATAATAATAACACTTCATTTTAACAGATATATTTACCAAAATTACACAAAATATCTTGAAATACTAAAGTGTAAATTTATTCAATAAAATCACCATTGCCTTTATCTACAACCTCCAGACAACTTGGGAATCTCCTGCAACTTTTCTGGACGGTCTCCTTGTTTAATTTGGTGAATGCTACCATAATCCTTGCGTTCAGTTCATCTTTTGTGTTAAGAGTTTTGTTGATCCCTCGTTCAAATGCGCCCCACACATAATGATCAAGGGGTTTACAGTCTGGGGAGTTAGGTGGCCAGATGTAAGGGGTGGTGCGGTCGCAGAAATTGTCTGACAGCCATGACCGGGTTCTCCTGCTTGTGTGGCATGGTACAGAGTCCTGTTGCCAGACACAAGGTCTTCCACAATCTTGATCCAGGGCAGCACTACCTCCTCGAAGCACTTTATGTAGGCTTCTGTGTTGAGTCTGAGGCCCTGTAAAAAGATGAAGCTAGGGATAACGTCGCCATCACCAGTGATCACCCCAAACACTATGATGTTGACTGGATATTTGGCTTTCATCACATTTCATCTATCTTTTGACACTGAAAGGCTCGTATGGAAGCTCCCGGCGCGAATGCCAAGCAGTACAGCATGCCGTTTCCAAATTTCTGGCGGAGTGAATTGCTTCATAGTGCTCCATTTCTCACAGACGATGTCCAGCTGGACCTACAATACTGTGCAATCGACAAAATAAAAAATGCGCATGCTCGAAATTAAAAATGTTAAATAGGGACAATTTACACATCGCACTCTGTAAATATATGCGAACACAATGAAATATTAATTGCTTCAATAAGGACATTTTTAAGCCGTCATCATGAAGTAATGAATCACAAAATAAGATGTTCTTTTGGGGGAACTGGGATTAGAAATGCATTTAACAATGATATATAAAGCCAAGTGAATAATTTCACTTGTATGTCCCCACGCCTGTAACATTCTCATAACTCAAATCAAAATTTCTAAAAGTTTAGAAAAATACTTAAATAATTGTGGGGGTTACAAAATGTTATTAGTAGGCATCCGTTTATCTCGCGAAATGAAGGTATCGCCCTGTTTGGTCGAATTTCAATCCTTTGGTGGTGAGACTGGAGTGATACTCTAGGGCGCAAGCCTGGGTGATGGTATATAGAGGCCGTGCCCAGCCCAGACTATATGCTCCCCACTCGGCCGTACCGACAACATCCAATGAAAGACGGGGTATTACACTTCGGGACGGCTTGGCTGCAGGAATTGCCGGAAAGTTTTCAGTGTTGACAGCCAATCGCCTTCAGGGCCCCACTCCGGGTTTTATGTTTGGATTTACTTTCCATAGCCTTTCCCGTGTTTGGATATGACCACAAAGCAGCGGAAGTTTAAAATCGGGGTTTTCCTTCCCCTAGATGGACTGCCTTCCTAGGCAGCTGGTTATGAGGCGCCAGTATTCCGCCTTTACGCATTCTCCGGCATGAATCTGGATTTACTTGAGATTCATGCCACAGAAGCCTTTTATAGACAGTTGGAGCTTGCTCCTACTATCACTCCTGGCTGTGACAACCTTGGAATATATATATATAATGTACGTATATAAACAATATAGACATTATGTGTTTTAAAATTTTATTAGTGCTTTAAAAACGGACATTTTAAAAGTGTATATAAATATATATATTCCTCTCCCTTTGTCTAATATATTTACATTAGACAAAAGGAAAGGAAGAAAAAATAAGGAAAAATTATTACTCACTGTAAAGTGGTGATTTAAAAAGTATCACAGCATGAAAGAAACTACCGAAAAGAGCTAACCTATTATCGTTCCTCGCTTTTCAGAGCCAGTTGATGAAAAACATAAATATATGACAACGACTCAAAAAAAGAGAAAATACTGCCAAAGAAGCAACAGTATAAATCAGACATATTATATGGACCCAGAAGCCTCTCTTTTTGCTGAAGGAGGGAAAGCTGCACAGAAAATGACATCAAAATAACATCGATCCAACAAAAAGGTCTAAGCATAGCAAATTTACTATGAGCAATCTTTTGGGTCCTGCGATGCCGTTTTCTATTGATTATTGAATAGTGATAATGTTTAAATATGAAAAAGGAAGGCAATAGTTTTGTCATTTCTGTTATTTGGTTTTGTATATACACTAACCAAAGTCGAACATACAATAGAATACACACATGAAATTGAAGAAAACAAGACTATACCTTTTCTAAATATCATGCTATATCGCATTAACAGCATTTTAAAACTTAGTATACACCGAAAATGAAATAATAAAAATGATCTACTAAATTTCTATTCCCGTCAAAACAACAAAATAAATTCCGGAACAATCATCGGATTCTACTTAAGAGCACTCAGAATTTGCAGCCAACAATATTTACAGGAAGAGGAGAAATATATTGAAAATACTTTGAAAACCCTCCAATACCCTATTTCATATTCAATGCAAAACAAAAGACGCATAAAATATTCCAAAATAAAAAAGTGGCCCCTCCTGACAAACCCCACTAATTAAAAAAATATATTGTTCTATCAACTAACTCTATCACAATTACAATTGAAAATAATTTATCTAAACTCAACATAAAATTTGTCACAACTAAGTCTAAAACAATAAATGACTTAATCAATACAAAATAAAACAATAAGCTAAAACTCGAATGTTGAGTTTACTCAATCAACTATAATGATTGCCAGGAATAATATATTGGAGAAACCTCAAAAAGTTTAAATAAATGATTATATGAACACAAAAGGGATATTTTACAAAGTAACACATCAAACGCATTAGTTTCTAACCGTAACGAGACTGATCACAATTTTGATATAAAAAATGCGACTCTAATAAAAAGAGAAAAGAATTCACTAAGAAGAAAATGTTTACAAAGTGATTTAATCGCTAGTTCATCCACAGTAAATTTTTGTCCAGGTTCTTACAATATTTCACCATTCTTGGTAGATCTGTTATCACAATGTGGGATATTTAATAACAAAGTTAATGTAAACTAAAAGAAAAAATCTAAATGAAATTGGCTAGATTATACACCCAAATCATATTAAAATAAGATTAATTTAAAATCCCCAGTGTCTCTCGTTCGTGCGCATTTGTAGTTGCACCAACATAAACAATCTTAGTCTGATAAAGTCCTAGAGGACGAAACACGTTACACGAAAACTTTCCCGCCAAAATTGTTCTTGATATATAAAAATTTATGTCGTTTTTCCATATATATATATATATATATATATATATATATATATATATATATAGAGAGAGAGAGAGAGAGAGAGAGAGAGAGAGAGAGAGAGAGAGAGAGAGAGCAACAGTGTTGACCTGGGAATCATATATATACATATATAGATATACACAGTTAAAAACCAACGAAATATCTTTTTTTAATTTTTCTGCGAAACGTGATATTTTTCTGGTTTCGGGACTGAATTTAAATATAAATTCATCATGTTTGATTGCTTTCAGCTATCACTAACCATTATCAAACAAATTTTATAAGTTAATAAGGCTGATTCTATAGGTATGCATTTGTGTTAGTTTTCGAATATCATGTTTTTCAACATAACTGGATAGCGTGCCGGTTTTGTTTAGTATCACATCACTCATCTTTTCTTAGTATTTAATATGTTTGTTCGTTATTTTTAATAACGTTGGGTCGTTAGATTGTTTGTTTTTTTAATTTTCTAATATATGTAGTTATTTTTATAGTTTATATGTATTTTTGCTTTATTGATACGTAATTGTTGGATTGATTTTGTTGTTTCATTGGTTAGTAAAATACGATTTAAAGCAATCACTATCGGATGAATTGCTAGTTAACAGACGAGATAATGAAGGAATTGTGTAACCCATGTATATGCTGTTTGATATTCTTCATTATTATAGAAACATTCTCCAAACGGGCAAGCAATTTCTTAAACAAAATTTTTGATTTTTGCTGCCTTTTTTATGATGCTCATATTAGGGTTTGTTTTTTTTAGTTTTTTGCAATAAGTGTGGAGGTTTTTTTTGTGTTTTTTGTTTTTTTTTTACTTTTTGACAACAGGTAATAAGGATCGATGTATTAGATTTTTTTATAATTCTATCTTTTAATTTGTGGATTTTTTATAAGAAAGTTAATGACATTTTTTATATTGTTTTTATTATGTGTATGATTATTATTCTTCAGTTCAATAGGTTTATCTGTTAACTGGTTATGGAAATTATTGTTAATTAATGTTTTTACACACACACACACACACACACACACATACATACATAATGATGTAAAGCCAGAAATGCTGTCAGTCAGTGGAAGAAATGATATTTAAGGCAGGCAGTCTTTGCAATAAAGTGCACGATATCAGAGATAAAGCATTAATACGATCAATGCAAATATAACATTTTCACTTAGCTTATGGATGATATATACAACACCTCCACTCCAGAATTTTGTAGACGATCTTTTGTGTACTTGTTTGGTCCGCTCGTCAGGAGATATCAGCAATTGTCTGTCAGTTTTCTCGTTTTCATTATTTTTATATTAAGTTAAAAATAATAAATGCACTTTTTTATTGGTGTTCAGTTGATTTTACTTCTTTGTATGCGTGTGTATTTGTGTGTCTGTGTGTGTGCAAGCACGTGCGCCTATGTGTGTGTGTGTGTGTGTGTGTGTGTGTGTGCGTACGCCTGTACGTGTGTGTATTTACACGTCTAGGATGCCGTGGTTATTTCTTCTTTTCATAATTTATTTGTCTCCTTCTACTCTCTCATTATTCCTTTTCTTTCTTTTCTCTATCTTTTGGCTCTGAGTGTCACAAGAAAATGTAGCGAATTAATTATACAAATTTTCATTATAAAACTCCGGAGTAAAAGCGCTGAATATAACAAAGGAACAAGTTTTATATTTGTATTAATCCTATATATATATATATATATATATATATATATATATATATATATATATATATATATATATATATATATGGGCGGATCTGAATCCCCAGGTTAGACACCAGCATCAGTTTACGATTAATGTGTGTGCTGGAATTGTAGGTGACTGTCTGGTAGGTTCATATGTTCTCCCTGCACGTACCATAGTAGCTGTCTATAGGGATTTTATTTCGAACACACTTCAAGACCTGCTAGAGGATGTACCACTGCTAATACAAAGGTGTATGTGGTTCGCGATGGATAAGTAGCGGAGGACCAGTTCTATGGTCTGCCCGTTCCCTTGGATTTTTATCTGCGGGGCCAACTAAAACGTTGGTTTATGCAGCAGATATTAATGATGCAGATATGCTTCATCAACGTCGCATTGGGGCCTGTAAAGCCATTCAACACCGTGTGGGAGCATTTGAAAGGTCTACCATTCACTGATCCTATGAGTGCATGCGTGTGTAGAAGTAAGTGAAGGAAATTTTGAACATATATATATATATATATATATATATATATATATATATAAACACGGACATTGAAGTCACAACCCAACGGTGACATATATATATATATATATATATATATATATATATATATATATATATATATATATATATATATATAATAAAAAGGCTTAAACACTAATATTCCATGGTTATAATTTATTACATTGGAATCGTAATTACGATCCAATTCATCAGACCTACAAATTCAAAAAGAAATCAGAAAAAATAACTCCGGGATTAAAAAAAAAATTTAGCGAGAGTGTATGTTTGAGAGTGGGAAGGGGGGCAATGTGAGGGGTAAAAGAAAGTTCTAGAGAGGGGTAACAGACGAGAGAAGAACAGGAAGGCCTAAAAGTGAAGGTGGGGATTAAAATTTAATAGAGAGAAATTCAAAAGAAAAGTCAGTTAAAAGTATGATACAGATAAAGTTGAATTATTTTAAGATGCATAATTCATTCCTAAATCGCTGACCTAAATTAATTTAAAAATTGACACTGGAAATGGGTCTATACATTTGTAGTGACATTATGCACAATAATCTAAACTTAAAAATCAGAAGATAAGAAAGAGAGAAAAAATAAAAAATAAAAGAAAGGAAAGAAAAACAAGAGGAAAGATGGAGGCGGGGGGGGGCACCTAAAATCGAAGGGCATTTATAAAAGAGACGCTGTACAATCAAGAAAATTTGACAAAAGTAATATCACCTACAGGTTACAAATTTAATATAAACATATAAAAAACCAAGGAATATTAAATCTAGCAAGGACCTACTATTTCTATGCCCCAAAACACATACGTATATACAGATATACACAACATATCTATATTTACACGTACATACATGCATATATGCATGTACACATATAAATATACACATACACACATATATATATACACACACACACACATACATACATACATATACATACATCCATACACATTCACTCCTGCGTGTATATACATTTACACACATATACATACGGACATACACATACGTGCACGTAAACATATATACATAAAACTTTACACACCTCCATACATATACATACACAAACTCAACTAAATAAATATACAAAGTATCTAACTATCTATCCATCTAATTATACACATACACATACCTACAAATATACATACATATACACATACCCATATATACACCTATATACCCATATATATGTATATATACACATACTTAAACATGCACACCTATACATACACACACATATATATACATATATACACACATACACACATACATACATACACATGCACATATACATACATATATATACATACATATATACATATACACACACATTCACATATATATATAAATTAAAAGGTAAAAGGTAAAAAAAAATTTTAAATATAAAAATTTTTTTAAAAAAAAAGGTAGAAGGTAAAAAAAATTTTTAAATTTAAAAAATATTTTAAAAAACCACATCCATCCATATATACATTTAACATATAAAAAAAGATGGGTGGAACTAAATTAAATTGTACTTAAAGAACACTGAGGAAGAAAACTTTAACAATCTTAAAACCCACGGAGTGATAAACGCGTATCTATCTCCCAAGTTTACATATATACTTAGGTATATAAATATCAGAAAATTATTTAAGAAAACTTTTACCTACATACCCACATACACATATATATCAACATATAAATAAAGTTTGCTAACCAAAATTAAATGATCAAAAAGTATAAAGAGCATCACATAAACATATATATATGAGTGTGTATGTGCGTACACATTATGTTTTATACGTATATATCATCGAATTTGTTGATTTTTTATAGGAAAGTTAATGGTATTTTATCTATATTGTTTCTATTATTTGTATGAGTATTATTCTTCAGTTCTACGTGTTATATATATATATATATATATATATATATATATATATATATATATATATTCTTAAAGTCAGGAACCTCACATCCTCTATCTTAAAAACAACAGAGGCCGTTTAACCAACACAAGATCTGACCAAAATTAACGATAAAAAAACAAATGAAAACTACAAATAAGGTTCACTTTCTTCAGAAACAGTCATTCACTCCTGTAGTTCACTGCTACTAACAAGCAGATATTTTTTCTCCTGATGATGGCCAGGGTTAGGGTTAATATACAACCCAATGCGTCTGAAAATTTTAATCTTTTAATATTTTTATTGTCCAAAATACACACACACACACACACAAAAAAATATATATATATCGATTATTACGTAACTACTCTATTCTCATCTGTTTCTGTTTAATATTCCATTAATGTCAATTAATTCCAGAAGTTCAGATTTATCTCCCTTGACAACAACTTCCTGTTTAGTAACAGTCAGAATGACTTTTGCTTTATAAATAATTAAAGGTAAAAATATCCAACGAAAACCGCATTGTATATCAACGTTCACTTCCTATGATGAAAACAATGAAATTGTAATTTTAGCTCATTAGACAAATCCCGAAATGTTGATTATGATAAAACGATCAGATATCCTTTAATGATAAATACTTAATTTACCATTAATTCTGATTTTGCCTGTTTGTTCATTTCAACTTGTATGTGTTTCATTTTGTGCTTCCCGTTTTACACCAACATTTGGTCCTATGTTGACAATATTTTACGTTGGCCATCTTTGCCCCAGCAGTGGTCTTCTTGATCTTGATCTTGTTTTCACCCCATCATCATCATCTTCTTCTTCTTCTTCTTCTTCTTCTTCTTCTTCTTCTTCTTCTTCTTCTTCTTCTTCTTCTTCTTCTTCTTCTTCTATTGCATTTTGCTTTCTTTTTTCTTATCTACTCACTCAACTTATATTTTATGACACTTATCGGATTTGTAATCTCCCTTGGCGATCGCTACTTTTAACCTTTGAACTGGAGCAACTCTGCGCATGCGTAAAAGAATAAGTGACTGATAATTTATCAACATTGTCCATTATTTATTTGTAGCGGCCTGTAAATGGAAAATGGATGGCTAACAATATAATGACGAGAAAAATCATTTTGGCCATCAACAAAAATCAGACAAAAGCTAATGACAGCAAACGCAGATGAGATGACGTCACTTCCGTTTAAATATATTAAACAAATGCTATCATAAACTAATTATTTTATTGAGCCACAATTTTCAACGTAAACGATAATAACTCCACACTAATGGACAATGATTTATTAACTTACACTAAAAGATTCAGTGCAACTTGATGTAATTTGATAGGGTCTAATGTAAAAAGAACTCGTATCTTCAGTGAAGAGTAATAATTCATAATTATATGGACTCTGGAAACCAGATTCAATTTTGTAACCATTTCGAAAATGGTTATATATATATATTATATATTTTGTGTTTTTTGTCCCTATATTTCTATCAAACGATTTTATGAGAAAAAAGGATTTATACAACCTAATAAAACGTAATTGTAGTCAATCAATTCTTGATTCACGGTCAATAATCCTGAATGATTTTTAAATATTTTAAGGATGTTACGAATTAACGTAGAAATATAAATGTATCATGATCTTTGATTAACTACAGTTAAGATTTTCCTCCATCGTTTATATATATATATATATATATATATATATATATATATGATCTCAGTTCTCAGTTTGCTGAGTGAGTTATTCATGCATTTATACTCTTTCAAAAATGCTTAGAATGAAAAGAAAAACTCATCGACATTTTTATTCTCCTCTTAATCTTATAATTTTAACTGATGTATCATTGAAACGACAAATAAAATAACTGACTGCGTGAAAACAAGTGCACAAGAAAGGTTATTGGATATTGGAAAACCGATGCGTATATATATATATATATATATATATATATATATATATATATATATATATATATATATATATATATATATATATCGTCGGCTTCGTCTCATATCCAAGAATTTAATTTCTTCTTTGCTGATCGCTTCCAATATTATATTGGTGTTGATGATTGAGTAGACCAATTGCTGCATGGAAGAATCGATGACATCCATCCACTGCATGATAATGTTGGCGGAGTACGAATTTGATTTTGTCGAGTCTTTCTCTCTTGTCGTTTGGCTTCTTCCTTTTCTCTTCTTGTGGTTTCGAAGTTTTTGATTGCGATGGAGATGGAATACTGCCTGTTCGTATGATCTCAGGCTTACGCTCAAGTTCAGTGGCTTTCGCTGTTATTTTGAGTTCGTATCTCGCTGAATAAGAATTGATACATACATTTATATACTAATAAAAAAATAAAAAATTTGTTCACTGGTAGTACAACTTCGTATATATATATATATATATATATATATATATATATATATATATATATATATATATATATATATATATATATATAGTTAACGATCGAAAGAGAGAGAGAATGTGAGATAGATAGATAGATAGATAGATTTATATGTAGACAGTGCAGACATTTCACGATTCAGTGCTATCTACAGACCACAATAAGGTGGAAAACACCCAGTCTCCAAGCTGAGTTAATTTCTATGTTCACATGCGAATATCTATAAACTCTATATCTCCAGTATTAGGGATTTTTCTCCTATAAATATGGAAGATGAGAAATATGTATATATCAAAATACTTTTACAAATTTTGGGGCACGTTCCTGACACTGAAACAGAGTAAAATGCCCAGATAAACATATGTCCAAAAGGCCATTATGGTACCTCAACACAACAACTCATAACAAATGTTCAAAATGTCCTCTACTTGCTTCTACACACGAATGCACCCATCATTGACTGACGGACCCTTTCAAATACTCCAACACGGTGTTAAATGGATTTGCAGACCACCATGACAAGTTGATGAAGCATATCTGCGTTATTAATATCTGGAAACGCAATCTGATACAGCCGTACAGCCTCGCGCCCATTACCTTTTGTGTGGTCGTATGTAAAAATCATATCTGCCTTTTCACGATATAAACGTTGAAGACAGACTAGCCACAAATGTACACGAATGACAAACATGAGTATACATAACAACATAGCTCTATCTACCGTAAACTTTCTTGAGACTTAATGACTCAAAAACGATGGATTTGCGGATATATGTTTATACGGACTTTTTTATGTTGTGAAGAAGCCGCACCCAAAGTTTATAAAAGTATTTCTGATACACCCCATTCTAACCGTAAGGAAATCTCTTGCTCCCAAGAAAGTCAAGGACTATTTATTGAGGAAAAGAAAGGAAGGTGAAAGGGAAATAGAAGGTAGAATAATCCACTATATAATAATAAAATCATTGTGAATGAGGATAAAACGAGAGAGAAAAAAAGAAATCGACGGAACATGGATAAACTACAAAAAAATCTTATATGATCTCTCATATACAGTGCTGTTCGATAAAAGTGACTGGCGTGATTTTTTTACTTAAAAATATTTTCGCCTATTGTTTTTGGGGTCAAACTAATTTTTAATCTTACTAATATAAAGACCCCTTCCCGACCACCTAGTAAAAAAGTTTACTCACCCTAAGGTATTCTATTGATAATTATAATTTTGGATATAAATGAGATTTAGGGAAAAACTCTGTGCAAAAAAGTGACTTACTTATTTCCTGCAACTAGTAATCAATAGAAACATAACCGAACAGCTTTAAATAAAGAATAATAGAGGTATAATTTATTTATAATAGGTAATATAGTTCAAAATATTTAATAATCTATGGGTCCTCCTTTATTTTGAATAATCTTTTCAACACTTTTTGGCATTGACTTGATTAGGTTCTGGCAAATCTCATCTCAAAGCATTGAATTCCATTCGGATATGAAATTCACAATCAAATCCTCTTTGTTGCTCAACTGCTTTCTCGAGAGCCTGTACTTTATAATGCGCCATAAGTTTTCTATGGGGTTAAGGTCAGGAGATTGGGGCGGCCATATCATAACACTCACCTCCTTCTCATCAAAGTATTCCTTCATCAATTTTGATTTGTTACAGGGAGCATTATCCTGCATAAAAATGAGCTTGGTGGGGTCGATTTGCACCCTTTCAGCAGAAGGGAGCAGACAAGACTCTAAAATTCTCTTGTACTGCTCGCTCCTGAGAGTCTTTTTAATAGGTTTTAAGTAACCAGTTTCATGAAAAGAAAAGCATCCCCAGAACATTATACTGAACGGATGCTTGACAGTACTTACTGCTAAATTCAAAGAGCTTTCAAAGCTTCTTCTTCGGATTTTGATCGCTTATCCTTTGAATTTAGCTCAACTTTCGTTTCATCGGAGAAGAGAACATTTAATAAAAATAAAAGGGTGAGTCACTTTTATTGAACAGCACTGTATATGGATTACCTTGAACTTTTGGTCAAAATCAAAAAGGAAATGGACACTCTCAGACAGACGGTCAAAGTTTTCAGCCAGAAAACATGAATTAAATTTGGCATTAAGAAAAATATAATGCTCGTATCTAAGAAGAGCAAAAAAGAGGACAGCAGAACTTGAACCAGAAAATAATCAAGACACTTAACGGAAAGAATGGCTACAAGTGTTTGTGCATTTTGGAAGCAGACATCATGAAACAGAAAGAGATCAAAGAAAAATAAGCAAAGAATATTTCTGAAAAACAAGAAAGTTATTAGATATCAGACACTGCAGCAGAAAGTTAATTAAACAAAGAAATACCTGAGCCGGTTCCACTGTGAAGGGCTACGGATTTTTCTTAAACGGGACAAAAAAAGGAACACGGAAACGTTGACCACAAAAGAAAACCAATGACAATAAATTAAATACTAAACCTGTAAAAAATATATTAAAAGAAAAGGAAAAGAAGGCCAGTGAGTGTCGAAGATTGCGTTGACTCTCCCAATCGAAGGAAAGGTAAGACAGTACGCAAGACAGAGCAAAGAAGGACTACTAACAGCTGCCAAAATCTGTAATGAAACGAACGGAAGGATAAACACGAGAAGCATAGTAGAGACAACTTAAAAGTAAGAAGAAAAATGGAGATTTCAGAAGTTAAATAAAAAAAAACATTAGATAAAATCTATATGGATATGGCTGGGGAGAGTAAACCTTAAAGAGAAACTGAGTAGCTCTTTATAGCGACCCCAAACAATACAAAAGCCAAGAAAAGTAGAAAACAACATATGTAGTCTGTCAGGAAATAAAGATGAGAGAATGTAGCAAATTGTCCAAGAAAGAATACAAAAATAATTATGATTGGGTGGGAAAGTGGTTTCATTGTGAATTGTGCAAGTGACTGCATTTTGATGATACAAAATGATGGTATATATACAAATGAAAATTAGTCCAGGAGAATGAAACATAACATCCTCTAGGTCTTCAAGAGTCAAACGGATTGTCCAATCCAGGTCAGAAAACCAAATCTGGTAATCAAAAACAATCAGTAAAGGATAGAAATCAAAATAGAAACTAAATAATAATAATAATAATAATAATAATAATAATAATAATAATCATAATAAGTGATATAAAGGCCTAGATAAATAAAACAGAACAGAAAATTTAGACTGTGAAAATAAAGACGAAATAGTGAATCACTTAATTAATGATTGTATCAAATTATCCCAAAATGAGTTGGGAAATGGGATCCACTGAGTACTGTGCAAATGAGTGCTTGTATATTAAAAGGAAGAAGAAAACTAAGGATCATCAAAGCACAAAATAACGACATAAAACAATTATATAAAAGCCACAATAGATAAAACAGGAGAAAACGAAAGGAAGCGGAAATTAGGAGCAGAGTTGGAATCATCCAAGTAAGAACATTATTGGAAGCATTTAGAATACTAAGAAAAGTGTTGGAGTAAAGTGGAACCTTGTTATTTAATCTCCTGTGTAAGTAATAAGTTACAATTTCTGCCATCACCCAATGAGTGAATCAGGAAGATTGAAGCAAATAGGCCGGACATAATTGTCAAAAACTGAAAAGAAAAAATTTGCCTGCGAATTGATATGGCTTGCCCAACGGACCGTACCATAGCAAACAAGGAATTTGAAAAACTATCGAAGTATAAAGACCGGGAAATCGAAATAGAAAAAAATGTGGAAATTGAAAACAAGAATAGTACCAGTCATAGTAGGTGCGCTTGGAATGATAAAAAAGGAACACAACAACACATTGAAAAAATTCCCTAGAAACACCAGCTTAAAAGAAATACAAAAAATTGTTTAGATAAGTACAACCCACACACTAAGAACTTTGTCCATGTAACGCTAGTGATGTCATAGGAGTTAGAAAAACAAATCATGAAATGTATCCATAACACACCGCTACCTTCCTGCAGACTTGGTAGGTAGTGTGACCATAGCAAAAATCGAAATAATAAAAATAATAATGTTGGGATCAGTGATGAGGCGGATTGTGGAAAAATAGTTTTTATGGGCAAAAGAAAACAAATTTAAAACAAGGACTTCACCGTTCCCCAACTCCCACGGGACATGGGTTGCATGAAAATGAACGCATATTTTGTTTTGCTATCATTCATAAGAAGGACGTGCCAATGGGTTGGGGACGCAAAACGCCGTTGTCATTAAGAAAAAATAAAATAATAAAATCTGTTGTTTTTTGGGGTTTTTTATCATTTGTATTTTTTGTTTTGTTTTTGTTTTTTGTGGTTGTTTTGTTAATTTTCTTAAGCGGTAAATTCGATTTTGTGTTAAACAAAAATATTTTCTTCTATCTGATTTGATTGTTTCTCTGTCGATTGCTTTTTCGTTACTTATTGAGTTTTTGTTTATTTTTCGATTTAAGGTTGTGGTTTATTTGGGAGGAGTGATTGTGTGTGTTGGGACGGGGTGACCATAGGAGCTTTTGCCCGGCAAAATGCAGGCTGGATCACGCACCAAAAGCCATTTTTTAAGGAACTTATTTTACTTGACTGCATTTTTGGTTTATTTTCTTTTATTATTATTATTATTTGGGAGTTGTTTTCCGTGTCACACTCTCCGTGTATCCTTAGCCTATTGTCCACGCATGGACTCACAGCCGGACGCAACCAATATCCGTTCGGCCAGCAAGGTTATTTGCCAGTCTTTCAAGTGACACAGATAAAAGTGGCGGTTTTATTGTCTTCCTATATTTGCACTATCAATGTTTTTTGTTTCTTATTTTGTTCCTTTGTTTTTTGCCCGGCAGTGGGAAGATGAGTTGTGGTTACGAGTTCGGGAAAAACTGATGGTGAACGTGGTGTGAACTTCAATCACTTGAATCAATCAAATTGATCATTTCCAGCGCGCGGGGAATAATACAAGGAATTCTGAGAACGACAGAAAAAAAATTATATTGAAGGGACAAGAAAGTGGGTAGATATTTATCTGAGTTTATGTATATGCTTCCTTGCATGTGTCAGCATTTGTATGCATTTATTTGTACATTTTGTAACAGGTACCCCACCTAGCAAACATATATGCAGTAATACATTTTTTTTAAATTAACTTAATGCGGTAGGGACCAAATAAGGCGTGAGAAATCGAGACCGATTCTGTTCAATTTCTGTGGGATCTGCTCAAAATCCGGTGGATTGTGAGAGAACTTCTACTCCCAAAGATGAATAAGTTCGATTCTCTCTGATATTAGTTTTATTATTGATTTGACCCAGTTTAGGATTAGACTAAGAAAATCTTAAGGGAGGATTTTGTTGAATTGTATGTGTCAGGTTTTTACAAGATTTCTCAGTGCCATCATTTTAACAAACTACACATTTAATACATAGCAGAAAAATGTGTTTTTGTGTTTGTTTAAATTAAATTAAAATTAAGCAAACATATATGAGAGTTTCTGTGAATGATTGGCGAAACACGTTGTGGGGTCCTTAGCAAACGGGGAAAATGCTAATGGCCACAAGGGATAAGAAGAGTTGGAGAGCCATGATCGCCCATGTCCTGAAGGGACGCGACACAAAAAAAACATTAATTCCTTTTCATATTGCACATGGGTGTGCGTGTTGGAGGGGTCTTGTTAATCTCACAGTAACTTATTTTATTATGAATTTGCCCAAGTTTCTTCATCCAATTTTGTTGCAAGTTTGATTCTCATCGGAAGTCATTTTTATCCCAAAATTTCACGCAGTTTTATTTAATGGCCGAAGAGAGGATCGGCTAAAATCGTTTTCATAAAAAACAACAAAAATGAAATAAATCGACTGAATTAATAATAAATTATGCCCAATAGGAAAAATATCTTATCTTAAAATCTCAAAAATCAAACAAACCACTTTATTTACACGTACGCTTATGATCCTTTTCCCCTTCTTCTCGATAGACACTAACAAACGCACATACACACGTACACACGCACATATTTACACCAACCAAAAAAGATGCACATGTCTTCTCTGAACACCTGACCATAAAGAAGTATGTTTTATACCCTCCTATCCTCCACAAATATATGAAGACATTGAAATGTTAAACACGTCTTTCCTATGCAAATGTCTTCGAATACGCATTGACAAACAGATAATTTTTATTAAACACATTACACTTTCTCTCTGTCCCTTCCCTACACATACACTAATGCATACAAAGAAAAATATCATTTATTAAACTGACACATGTTCATCTTTCTCCTTTACACACTCACGTTGACACCCGATCAAGAGTGAAACGCAATTTTTATTTCGCCATGAAGACAAATGTTCGTCCTTACATTGCGATGAGCTTCAAAGCGAAAATCCAGATTGCGATCAAATTCATGTTTGGGCGCAAGAATTCTTTTCATCGCTCGTACCGTCGTCCATCCACACACCCGCATTGATTCCCAACTTTGCAATGAGATCAAATCGTTAATTTTATCATTCCGCCTGCCTGTCTATTTAATCTTTCTCTCATTCTCTATCTCTATTATTCTTTCTCTTTCTCTCTATATGGCATCTTATTTGTCTCTCTCGTCCGGTATTTGTGTCTGTCTGTCTCTCTCTGTTCTCTGTCTGTCTCGGTCTGTTCCAGCGAAGATCATATCATTCATAGATGACGAAAAGTTTTTTTCGGAGCTATAAAAAATGTTTTCATATTTTTCTACATTATATACGAACAGGAACCGTGAAAATTTTGAAATTATTGCCAAATTTAATATTTACATATTTGTGCAATCGTTTTGGTAAGTGACGTGGCCAATTGTTTGTGGAGTGTAAATTTACGTACTTGAGATAATTAAACACTTTTAGCACGATAATTTATTTTAATTTCAAAGGAAGGATTATGCTAAATATAAAATATAAAATGCTACCAGAACTTCAGTGTTCACTATTTATGCTTTGAGTAAAAGTGAGACAAGTTTGCCTGCTAATTTGGCTTTCATTTCACCTCCAGGAAAGAAAAACAATATTATAAATATATATATATAAAATAATGCACTGAACATTCATATGAAGAATATCCTGTCCACTTTTTAGGGTATAGTCGGAATATGATTGCGAAAAAAAAAACAATGTAATTCAATTTCGCATTGAACGAAAATGAAATATCAATTTATTTCGTAAAAAATGTATTCCACTTAATGAAGTGATTTAATTCTTTTAAGCATTTATGCTACAAGTGTAACTTGGACAGGATTTCGAGGGAATTAATGCTGAATAAACTAACTTTCGTGTCTATATTTCTGAGATGAGGTATTTTAACTATTTACATTGTTACTGAAACATTAGGTTTATAAATCCCCAAAATTCATTCACTAGCCCAGTGGATAAAATCGTTGGTTGAAGTAATCCAGTTATCTGACCCAAAGTGTTGTGATTTCAATACCTGGCCACAGTAGAGTTGCTAAAAAGAATTAACTGAAAGTGGGATATCCAAAAAAGGCATGGCATGTGGAACTAGGGCAAAAATGTGGACTAAATAAAGGTTTCGAATCGAAATTCTAACGTATATCACCTGACGAAGGCCGGAGCGTACAACGGCCAAAACGCTGTATGGACAACAATCCAAACAATGTAAATAGTGTAAACTAACACTAACCATAACGTATATTGAATTCAATTTTGACAGTTTGTTCTTAATAATAATTTCATTAACAATTTTTATTAATACTAGAAACACAAGCTGTAGATACAGGATGTCAGATTTTATTATGCAACTCGATATTTTCACCAACTGATATTGTAAAAAAACAAGATATGCTTATATTTTTATGATAAATATGATGTGAATTTCAACTTATCTGTTTTTATTACAAATATTTGTAATAACGTATTTGGTAGTAGTAGACTTTATATGCACTAAATATAAGTATTTAAATATTGTTTAATAATTATATATAATAGTATATTTATTGTAAATAAATTGTCATATTGTAAATAAATACGTTTAATAGTAAAGTTATTGAACTTAATTTCTTCATTTCAGACCTATAAATCTAGTCATAGGTCATAGGAATGATATAACTTCAAAATAACTTTATTCATGCAAGAAATGCGTCTTCATATTCTCACAAGCTAACCATTGCACACCGTCCCAGAAATAGGCTTCGAAAATGTTAAATGAACAAAAGAGTCCTTTGCCTCCCCAGATAATAATCTAATAGAAATCTTTTGATCTATCATTAAACAAGATGTAGATAAGCATAGACAACAGTATTCAAGCAAAGGTGATACCTGGAAAGCTATAATAACTTCTTCAAGTAACGTTACTATCAAAACAGTTTATTCAAATATATAAAACATTGTGTAAATCAAATATATATTTCTGTTACCTATAACTTGAATTTTTTTGCAGCTAAAATTTTATATTCAACATAAATAATATCTGAAACCTACAAAACAAGTTATTATATTATTTAAAAAAATAAAGGTAGATATTGTAAACTGTAACAATATATTACTTCTATGAAAATATCCTGAAAATTCTAACATTGATTTGCTAATACTAATTTCATTATGAAATCATTGACTTGCATAATAAAATCTGACATAGATAGATAGATAGATAGATAGATAGATAGATAGATAGATAGATGTGTTTGTACCTATGTGCATATGTATCTCTACGCGTATATGTATCTGTGTGTGTATATATGTGTGCTAATTCAGTTTGGTGGACAATGTTAATGACTAAAATATAAGAATAATTTCGTAAAACTTGTAATTAATATTTATATTTCATTAAAAAAGAATAAACATGGCACCTGTTCTATTATGTCTGATCCACAAACCATTAACAGTAAGTTTTCAATTTTCATCATGTCTCTTAGGGAGTTATTCTTGTCAAATTGAGTATTATGTGTTTAGAACCTGAAAACAAAATCAAGTATATGCTGCTATCATTCCTTACATTTATTCTGATAATGATGATTTCCAAGAATGTGTACGATATTTATCCTGAAAGTATCAAATCATTTCAGTAATGTTAATATCCATGCACACTTAAAGACCTTGAAATCTTAACACCACAGTCAAAGCACTGTGTACAACATTGGATGGGTGTGGTGTAAAGGACTCGATAGGAAGCAGAAATAATAATATTAATGATATATAGCCTAAGTCATTGGTGCTCTGCAAATTAATCCTCTTTGGATCTTCATTCGCTTATCCTAGTTTCCTCTTTCACATTTCAAGGCTACGCAGCCAGTTATTGAGATATTCAAAATGACCAAATATTGTTCGAAAAGTCTTTGAAGAATAATAAAAGATTTCATGGCATAACCTCAGAAGACTTAAAGTAAACGTGGAGGTGTTTGGTAAATAACAAAACAGGATGTGGAAAACATAGAAAGGAAGGTAGTATCTGTCGAATTGGAAATAATAAGTCACATTTTCTGTCTGAATTTCTGAGATGAGGTGTTATCATTACTTACACTATTTATATGCGAACCATTGTTCTCATCTTTATTATTGTTATCACAACGTTTTGGCCGTTGTGTCCCCCAACCTTCATCAGATGTATATTTTATATTCAACATAAATAATATCTGAAACCTACAAAACATTCAGGAAATTTCGGCCGTTGTGCCCTCCGACCTACATCAGGAGTATGCTGATCTGGATAACATACAAGAAATTTCGGCCGTTGTGACCTCCGACCTTCATCAGGCGTATGCAGATCTGATTAATCTAGCAGGAATTTCGGTCGTTGTATTCTATGGCCTTCATCAGGTGTATGCTACAGAGAATTTCGGCCCTTTGTGCCCTCCGGTCTTCATCAGGTGTGTACTGATCTGGATAATCTGCAGGGAATTTCGGCCGTTCTGTCCTCCGGCCTTCATCATTTAAATGCTGATCTGGGTAACATACAAGGAATTTCTACCGTTGTGTCATACGGCCTTCATCAGGTGTATGCTAATCTGGGTAACCTACAGGGAATTTCGGCCGTTATGTCCTCCGGCCTTCATCAGGTGTATGTCGATCCGAGTAACCTACCGGGAATTTGGAACTGATCAACTTGGAGAGTACAACGGCTCCGAAACGTTGTGATAACAACAAAAATGAGGACAATAGTCCGCATATGAATATTATAGATAGCTATGTCATTGCCACATGTTTCTATTGATAGGATGCTACTACAAGATGTAGGAAGCTCCTATAGTCTTCTTCTTCGTGCAGTGTCCCTTTAGAACGTTGGCGATCATGTCTCTTCATAACCTGTCACTTGTAGACCTTAATAAAGTTTGTCATTTTGCACAGCCTCCCACCCAACCTGTTTCGTTCATTCACACAAACTCGTCAGGTAGTGTACCATTGCCTTCCCCAATCACTTTTTCCCTCGATATGTACTATGAGTGTCAAATTCTCCAAGCCCACTTTCTTCTTTATGTTTTCAAGTAATTTCAGCTGTCTCTTTTTGATCTTGATTTTAAGTGTCCTTTTTTGCTTCCATTTTTCTTAAAACTTATTCGTTGCTTACGCCTCCCATCCATGATATTCTCATCATCCTTCTGCAGAACTACATTTCTGTTCCCACCAGTTTTTTCTTCATCTGTGAGAAGATTATTTAGAATTCACTGCCATATAGGAGGATTGACATTACATAATAGTTCAGCAGATTTTTCTTTCTTTGTTCCTAACGAAAATTTCATGTTCCATAGTACTTTGCTTAGCTTTTGGAATGCGTCTTTTGCTATTCCACACGCGTGTTCTAATTTCGGTGATGTATTTCCCTTTATTTGTTAAATCATTTGCCAGATATTTAAACCACTGTACTTGTTTAATGTTGATATCTTCAAATTGTAATTCGTATCTTGGGATTTTTCTTTTGCTGACGATCAAACCTTCTGTCAGATGATGGTTAGTCTTTTCTTTTTTCCTTTACTACTTTTTCTGGGAGTTCCTGTCGTTTCCCTTTTGTGTTACATATCTTATATTGCTAAGATTTTACCTACTGATAATAAATCTTAGTAGGCTCTCCAGCTCCCTTAGGATAGCTTCGATGTAGAGGGGGGAACAAATCTGTAGAGAAGACATATTTTTGTCTTACGCCCCCTTCTATTTTTATGTTCCTAATCAGTTCATTTTCTATCCGTGTACAGGCGAATTACTTCAAATATGAGTTGTGGATTATTCTAACATCCTTCCTAAATAGGCTGAGTTTTCATAACAGTTCAAATAGATCTCGGCGCAAATTCGACCTTCGTTCGAAGTTCCATCTTAGCTTCGAAATCCTATGATTAGCTTAAAAGCTGAAGAATATATCGGCTGAAAAAATGCTAATAAGTATCTGTAGAGTAACACCTTCATAACTTAAATTGATACCTCGTTCTTATTTGGTAACTATAAATGCTGCTCACATAATGTTCAGAAAATGTTGCCAACAAACAAAGAGCTATCAACAATTAATTTTTACCTCTTTTGTTAATTTTTCCGTTTTTGTTTCTTTACAGTTGTTAGCTATGGATATTTTTCCTGGACTATTTTCAGCCTTTCAACCATGAAATTTTATTTTTTATGCTGATGTTGTAAAGAGTCAAAGTATTGAAGTATAAAGTACCGATTCAAAATTGATAATGAAAATATTTAGACATTTTGGAACACGTCTAGGGCTTCGTTATTTCTAAGTCGGTGACTGAGACTACAGCCAAACCCGTTCATGAGATTGATAATGATGATGATGATGATAAGGAGGAGGAGGAGGAGCCTTAAAATTGGATAGAATTATTTGTGTTGCAAAGCTTTTATCAGACAACATTGGTATTTTCACGGGTGAAAAAAGAATTTCTGATAAAAATTATTGTGAAAGAAGAAATAAAAATATTAGGCAAAATGTTTTTAAATGGATTGAAAAAAGGCAAAGGCGTGTTTATTTTATTGCAATCCAGAATATTTGATTAAATGTGTCTGTATAAAAAATTAAAAAAATGCTAATATGATCCTGAAGGATTGTTATGTAATTGGTTACTTTTCAAGAACTATAGTCACAGATTACGTTACCCTCCTACCAGCTTTACTATTACAAATCCTAAGGTGTATAAAAACAGTAATAATTGAGTAACACATGTGTCCTACAAGTTCTATGTGAATAAGTCCTATGAGATAATACGAGATTTAACATTTAGCTGTTAATAATTACACCATTAATATAAAGTCATTATCAAGAATGACTGATAAGCGTGACAGTTAAATGTATCAAAGAGTGCCTGTCCAGTAGAATATTAACGAGTCGGAATATCAAACAGATATTCAGAAGACATCAAAAAGTACATAGGCAATTTGAAACTGATACAATATCCGGTCACACATACAGTATTTAGATATATTATCAACGACGTACAAGATGTATCGACTCAATAAGAGGTGAACAGGATTCGCCGACAGTTTTAAAAAAGCAATAATAATTGGCGGCATGAATTTCGCACTCGTACAAACAAATTTTATAAAAGCTCACAGGATGAGTTAAGATGATTATTCTGACGACAAATAAAATTAATAGAATGAATGTTCCAGAAGAGAATAGTCAAAATAAGTTTAAGAAATCTGTTAGATGTCCAAGCACACACATGCGCGCAGGCACTGACGCATACACACACACACACACAACGTATGGTTTCTCCTGAATGTAGGGATGCAGGTTCGAATCCTATCGGAAGGCATATCTCCTTTGTTAAACGATCATTATTATCTATGGGTCCGATATTACACACACACACACAGAGAGAGAGAGAGAGAGAGAGAGAGAGAGAGAGAAGAGAAGTACAGTTTACAAAGTTATATAGGAGTGATAACGGTTAACCCTAAACTTGATGAGGTTAAGATTGTAGTAATCAGGAAATCATCTTATTGGGAGTTTGTTCCATAAAGTAAAAAGAAGAAGCTGTCTGGGTAGAACTTCCTCCTGAATAATGGAATACGAAGGGAATAAGGACGAGTCGACACTGTGGACGTGGCATGGAGGGTCTTAGCAGCGAAGATCCGGATTGGTGAAACTAAGAAATGTAGCTCGTCAAAACATTCACAGTGGAAATAGCGATGAAGTAGCGAGCGGTTCGCTACCTTTCATCTGTAGGAAAGGGGTTGTAGAGTGGAAAATAATTAATCACCCGCAAGGACGTGTAAACGCTTTTGAAATCAAGACAGACAAGTGAGTACTTGACACCTTCAGCCTAGATATGGCAGCAGTACTACAGTTCTGGTCTGATCTGGGTCTTTAAAAAAAAACGGCATAGCATGATGAATAAAGGCTCCAAACTTAATAAAAACAAAGTTTTATCGTCAAAATGTTTATGCTGTTATTAAGAGGAAAATGCAAATTATTTTTTGATTATTTTTTGAAATTTTTAATCCTTTCTGGCACGTTCGAAATTTTGGTTAAAAATCAGGTTTTATTTATGTCAGCGGCCAACATAATAATTATGATTAGTGTTTTTGCGCTTTTTTCCGGTGAAAAACAAATTGATTGGAAATTCTTGCAAAAATCAAATAAATATTGGATTTTAATGAAACTTTCAGGACATATTCACAAATGAATGAAATTATTTTTGAAATTTTTTTTTAGAAAGTTTTGGTATTTTCTTTTTTTTTTTTTTACATATGTTACCCCTACTTCCTAATTTCTTGAAATTTCGAGGAATTTTTAGAGCGGGGATTTTTTATTAGTTACAAGTAGAACTCATTGTAGAATGTAAACCATCAATTTTTATAAAACAATTAACCCATTCATCGAAAATCTGCTCTGAATTGCAAAATAATAAATGCAATAAAACTATGATATTATGTAATTAGAAAAGCTTTTAATTACTTTTATAAATAAGATTTATTAAGGACACTATTGTCTTAAGAAGAAATTTTTTTCGATGAATAATTAATTTTTACAAGAACTGTTTTCATTTTTTATAATTTTAATTAAATAATTTATAATATGAAAAATCGTTTAAAATTCTGCAGTTAGGTGGTATTGTTATTAAATGAAAACTACATTTACGAATCAAAAATTGAAAAGCTCATAATAGTCGTCTGTACCCATTTTTAAAAAAATGTGTATATACGTTTCCGTTTTGCAACAATGGTAATCCATACATGACATTATCCTTAAAAGTTCAAGTGATTTAAGAGTTGTCTGGCGCTCTGCAATTCTTTAACTTTTATTGTTCAGTTCTGTTTCATCGTTTTAGGTTAAAATAATAATAGTTTAAACACTTTTTTTAAGCATTTCACCCCAAGCAAGGCGGGATGCCACTAGCACGCAAGGGGTTGCAGAGAGTGGGAGCGAGAGTAAAGAGACAGGATAGAGAAAAGGATGACGAGAAGGAAAGGGAATAGATTAAGGCATCTGGAGATGTCGATTGACATTACATTTGAATAGTTGGAGATTATAGCTATCAGGGAAACAAGTAATAGGAAGGGAAGTCCACAGACGGGAGGTGCGAGACATGAAGCTATTGGAGTAGAAGAGACGGCTACATTTAACCGTTTCGACAGTGAAATGGTGGGACCGAGATGCCAGCCTAGTAGCACGTTTAAATTCATGCAGTCTGGAAACTAGCGAAAGTAGCTCATGGGAGCAGTTACCGTGAAATTATTTGTACAAAAGACAGAAGGAGGTGACGGCATGTCTGTGAGATAGCGACTGTAGACGAGATACCAGATCAGGGCCAATCACAGTGCATATCCGTCTCTGGATTTTGTCGAGGACCTTAAGACGAACAGCGGGGTCACCAGACCATATATGGCAACAGTATTCCATGCAAGGGCGAATAGTTGATTTATAGATTTGAAGGATGGACTCGGGCGAGAAAAACTTTCTGACGCGACACAGGGAACCAACTTGCGGTGGATGAAGCTATTCAATGTATTTGTTCTATCTCAGGTCAGCGGACAGTGTGAGACCAAGCAGACGCAAAGAGGTACTCTCGCGGAGTTGAGCGCCAGACATTCTAATGGAGGGCAAGGATGCTTCCCTGTGGTGAGTAACAGAGAGCAGTTATTTTTGAGGCATTAAAGTTAACCAGCCAATTCCTGCCCCAGTCTACAACCGATTGGAGGTCCTTTTCGAGACTAACGGCCAGGTTAGTTTTGTCTACATAGATGCTTACTTAGGAACTGATGATATCGGTAAGATCGTTAATGAAGATAAGGAACAGAGTAGTGCCCATGATAGAGCCTTGGGGAACACCTGTGTTCGTGGGAAAGGAACTGGAAGAGAATCAGTTAAGTACGACCTTCATTACACGGTTTGACAGGAATGATCGTATTCAAATAATCGACCTGAAATTCCGTATCCCTGAAGCTTACGAAGGAGGCCGACATGCCAAACCCTATCAAACGCTTTAGAGATATCTAGAGCCACGGCACGAGCTTCTCTGATATTGTGAAGTGCTTGGTAAACAATTTAAGTTATGACCGTGAGTACATCAGTTGTAGAACGGGCAAAGCGAAAACCATATTGCTTATCAGAGAGCAGATTATGGGATATAAGGTGATTAACCACTTCGGTGTTGATTAAGGCTTCAAAGACTTTGCCGAAGAGTGGTAGGAGACTGATAGGACGGTAGTTAGATGGGCCAGAAGGGTCTCCAAAGTTCTTAAAAACAGGTACAATAGGTGAGGACTTCCAAAAGGCTGGAAAGCAAGATTCATTGAGGCAGTAGTTATATAATTTGGAGAGGACAGGGCCAGTTCAGGGGCACATTTCTTCAAGACAATGGCTGGTATCCCGTCTCCACCACTAGCCTTATTAGAGTCTTATTTAGAGATGATGCCCAATACCAACGGCGGGGGTTATATGCAACTCGCTCAATAGAACCTCAGTTCTAGGGGAAGTAGGGTGTGTTTACACCGGATGAGTCGAGCGTTGAGTTGGATGAGAATTTCCGAGCAAAGCACTCAGCCTTATCAGCTGAGGAGGTCAGGACCTTAAATTGGTTGAACAAAGGAGGTATTGTGGGTTTGCTGTTGTTAAGTACGTCCTTGCAGAGACGCCAATAATCCTTGGAGCTGAATTTGCGAGATGCAGTACGTTGTTTCATTCTATCAGCAAATAGTGACTTTACTTCATTGAGGACACGCTTGCACTTGTTATGGACTGAGACAAAGAGACGTCTGTTGCAATCTGACATGCCACTACGATATAAGCGGGATAAGTGATTCCTATGGGCAATGGCAGTTGAGCAAACAGCAGAGAACCAAGGGGATGAGCGCGATTTAACCTTATATTTCCTTGCGGGGATGAAAGCCTCGATTCCAGCTTTTACCCAGGAGGATACCTCGGTAGAGTATTCTTAAACGGAGAGCTTAATGACCCCATTCCAGGGGACATCGCGAAGGAAATCCCGGAACGAGTTCCAGTCTGCTCGTTGATAACAGTAAGATGTTCTGTTGGTAGGATCAGAGTTGCCAAGAGGGCACAGATGCGTGGCACGACAGGACTCGGGGATGGAGGTGAAACAGAGATCGAGAAGGGAAGCCTTACCGTCCGGGTTGTTGGGGAAATGTGTGGGAAAGTCAACTAATTGCGTGAGGGATTGAGATTGCGTAATTAATAATAAAATTTAAAGTACTAACAAATTTAATAATAAAATTACATAACATTTCATAAATTATTGAATTACCTCTATCATGGTATTTCATATCAGTTATTAAATTTTAAAATTAATCCAATAAAATTTTATAATATTTTAAATTTTATTATATTTTCATAAAGCATCTTCAAACGTAACTAAAAGTCAATAAAATATTAGATAATTGCTGAAAATATTTTAATTTGTAAAAATTACTAGGTAATTAAAAACAACAAAAAGAATTACGTTCATTTAGATTTCGTAAATTTATGTCAATTCTGGTCATCCATACTAGCTGTCAACAGCTCAGAGCTCATCGGTACATCAATAAAGACAAAAGAAAATCAGGACCCGTCGTTAAAAAATGCTTTTATATTACTTTTTTATGCCATAAGTAAGTAATTTTTTCTTTCAAATCAAATTAATCTAACTTTAAATTTGCTAATTCTACTCAAATAACGTGTCACAAATATATATTTTAGTTTTGGAAGATTTTTAAAACTGATAATTTTGTTTTGTTTACAAATTTCTTAAAAGTGAGAAAATGGCCGCTTGTAAGATTTTCTGAAAGAGACCAAAATGTTGAGATTCCAATCAATATAATTTCTATATGAATTACAACAAAATATTTTACTAACTGGAAATAGTAAATTTAATCTTTTAGCTTTCAATTAAAGCTAAAAAGAAATATTCAGGAATGCGTTTTCATTTTTAAAAATTAATTTTAAATCTTAGGTATCAAAAATTTTATCGAAAAAGTGGAGGTATCTATTGTAAAGATAGGCATTAGTAGTAGTTAAAATCTACTTACTGAAGCGGTACAAAGAAGCGGCCATTTCCAAGTATCTTTAGCGATGGATCGTATATATGAGTTCTACTTGACGTCTGGCGCTCAGAGCAAAGTGCATTGTTGAGAGAACAAACATCCATCATGATAGGTGAAAGTTCAAGATTTGATTGGGGCTGTTGGAACGTTATAAAGTTTGGTTTTAGAGGTATTGAATGTTACAAGCCAGTGTTTCCGCCATTGAGTCGTTTGCGCTAAGTCAAAGGGAAGACTAGCTATCAGGTTCTGGTGTATATAAAATATATTTAAGCAGCGAGTTTTCAGCCAAACAAGTTTTGTCAAATTCAACCGACAAAATCATTCTGCTTATTTTTTATTGTATTTTTCCAATTATCGAATAGGATGTTGTATATCGGGGAAGAAATCGCGGATAAACTGTTCGAAATTGGTGCTTGTTTTGTTTTATTCAAATACTTCCAACAATCTCAATCATTATCAAGAACTAGGTGTTGTCAGCGGTAATAGTAGACAAGATTCCATTGGCTACATATATGTAGTTTCACAGAGCTGAATGTGCGCGCACGCACGCGCGTGTCTGTGTGCGTGCGTGTGTGCGGGTGTATGTTTATATGTGTGTGTGGAGGAAGAAAGAGTGTGTACACATAAATGTGAATCCGATGGAACGGGAAATAGATAAGGCAGTTTGGAAAACTTCTTACGTTGACATGTTCCGCCATTGATTGGAGGTCATCAGAAAGAATATCACAAAAACAAAATTGACATTACTGAGATGAAACGTGATTAATGTTAAACAATTAATCTTTTGTTTTTTACTTTAACTCTGTCTTCTCAATAGAAAGTAGATTTTAACTAATGTTAACTTATTCTTATGGTTCAAATATCCCAAGTTGTTTCAGTAAATTAGTACGTATAGGGATATATTTTAAAATAATTCGGGTACGAGGAATTCCAAAAAAAGTTTTTTAATAAACAGCTGAAAGAAGGACCCATAGGAAGACTGAATTTCTCTTTTAAAAATTACTGACTGTGAAAATCATTGGCTTTTACCCCAAAACACTAAATACTTTCGCTATATAGATGACTCTGTTTAAAATTAAACGTCTACTGTGAGTCGATAAAATAAAAACGATGTCATAAATTTTACTTACATCACAAAAATAGGATAAAATATGGAATAATTAAATGTTTTATCTAAAAGCCTATAATATTTGTAGACAGGAATATCTACCTAAAGACTAAAATATTTTGAAAATAAATTTAAAATCCTCTATTATCCTAGTTATTACATATGCAATGCTAAAATGCTTACAAAATCCACAAAACCAATATGAAACCAAGACGAAAATATAAATGACAATACAAAAACTAGGTAGATTATATTACCTACAATCTCCATAATTCATGTACTTGAAAGAAATTTAGCTAATCTCAGTATAAACATGATTAAAATCGCTGCAAAACAAAACTTTAATCAATGCAAAACAAGGAAGTAATTTTATACGAGAAGCAGTTTCCTAAATAGATTATAATCAATGTTCCCCAAAATACATTAGCGAAACGATCCCAAGATTGAAAAAATCGAACAAATGAAGATTAAGTGAACTTAAAGTGAAGCCAATACTCAATGCACTTGAGTGACACAAAAACCTTCATGATATACATTTTGACCTGAAGAATGTTGTTTTAATAAAAAAAAAAAGAAGAAATGATATAATTTACTCCGACATGCATAGAAAGACACTTGATCTACAATTAATATATGTCCGGGCAATTTCAACATACCCACTTTACTTACTAAATTAGTCTGAAAGAAATGTGGGATATTTAAACCATAAAAATAACTGCGATGAAATTAGTTAATTTCTAATTTTTATAATGATACAATTAAAGTAATAATCAAACACTTTGACACGTAACATGAATCACATTTTTTATCGCAGTCATGCAGATTTTGGTCTTATGAAATAAAATACGTTTACTGAAGAAGGTTGATCCCTAACGAAACATGTTATTGTAATTGTTTTCAAAACTCACACACACAAACACACAAATAAATATATATATATATATATATATATATATATATATATATATATATATATATATATATATATATATATATATGCATGTATATGTGGGTGTGCGTGTGCATGTATAAGATATATTTAGATAGTAAGAATTAGTTTAAACAGGGTATGTTTAGATTTTTACTCTATTTTTCCAATTTTCGAATAGGATGTTGTACATTAGAATCAAAATCATATCTCGACTGACCAAAGTTCATATTTTTTCAAGATGAGCGCTGTCTCAATATATATGAATTAATTTAAATTCTAGCTTTCCAAATTATTGCCAGGATGTAGCAACCAAATATATGATAATGACAGAGACTATCGAAAATGCTTGAACAAAAACAGAATCAAACATGAACTTGGAAAATACAATTAAAAAAAATTAAACAGACGGACCTTTTTACTAATTTTGGTTTTTACTTGCAGATTGAATGGAAAGTTAAACCAGATGATCTTTCTTTGTTTCTTTGCCGCTTTATTAATTACAACCGGATTGACATCTCGGTATTTTATTTTTTACGTGGCCTTCTTCCTGTAACACTGACACACGTGTTTTATATTGTTGAAAATATCTTTGGATGATAAGATGCGAGACAACCCGAGTTCGATACCTATGGATATTTTATTAATAATCCACCTGGGATGGTTTAACTTAACATTGACGTATCGTAATACTAATTTAACGTCGAGATATTTGACAGTTTTCAAGCTGGTATCAACAGTAATATTGAAACCCAAGTCTTCACATAATTTAAAGGCCTTTTTTTCTAGTAATATAAACTTTTCTACCTGTTCTATTTTCAATAAAAAAAATGAGGCTATTGTCTCTGTATAAACAGTTGTCATCTATATCAATTGCTGTACAAGCGATGGATGTCTCTTAAATGGCAAGTGTCTGACTGAAAATGTTTTTTATAAAGCTGAAGTCAAAGTAGAAGGCCTCCCTTATTTTAGATCGAGCGAGGAAAAGTTCAATAACCGTATAACATCTTTCAGGTTGCTAATATATTACAACAGCACCGCCCTGTGGAAATATTTTTGGAAAATATAAAGCGAAACAGGCTCACATCCAAATATAATATGGGATAGAGCGAGAAAAAGTAGGATGTACATGGGAGGTAGATTTTGCAAGATGTGCCAAGATGAAAAGCTGGCAATTTTCATGTTCACAGATCTGCGTTCTCTATTAAACAAGAGAGGCGATATTATGACGAGATGTCTACACACTAAAAAAAATTACAATATGGAACCCAGACGAGATCCACTTCGATGAAAAAAATACCTCCTCATATTTAAGGCCGACGCCACGAGATAAGTAGGACTAAAATTTGAACATGGTCTGACGATTATTCGATTCGAGGGTGAAACTTAAGTAGCTCTGGTTTTACTTCTTATTCTGTACTTTTATTGCAATTATACATACATATATATATATATATATATATATATATATATATATATATATATATATAATCTGATTCAATTAAACATTGAAAGCAACAAAAGGCAAAAGAAAACGAGTCTAAGCCGCCAGAAAGAAAAAGAAAACTGAAAAAAGAAGCAATTAACAAGATAAACAGTGCTCAATAATCTGTTCGAAATTTAGTTATAAAAACTAACCACCTAAAATAGAGCTGTGATTCAATCTCAAAAAGGCTGAGACACGAAACTTTACATTGCCTTCAAATTCCACGCTATGAAGTAATCCACAGATGACCATTTTGTAGCTTGAACCTTGATGTCACAGAAATATTTTTATGCCTCTTACTTTCTTGTATATATATATATATATATATATATATATATATATACATATATATATATATGTGTGTGTGTGTGTGTGTGTGTGTGTGTGTGTGTGTGTGTGTTCTATGGATTATTTATATGTTATTCCTTTATTAGTTGTTTTCTTCAAAATAATTAAATACGTAAAGATATAAATAATCTGCAAGTACCTAAGATCAAAGTGCTCAAAACATTTTCAGAACTTATGATTCCACTCGCCAAGATAAACCTTATATCTTGAATTTATGCGACTTTTTCTTTTCTTTTCTTCTTTTTTTTCTTCTTCATTTGTGTCATGATTTGCGTAGCTGAAGTCAAACACCAGCCAATAGACCCCACTGAAAATATGCCACTATGCCCTATCTGAGAAGGCTCTAACAGACGTGATCATATGAAGATGGCTCATCGGGAGAACCTCCTATTCCAATTTCATAACTTTCAGGACCGGCCGCTCTCACGCACCAAAACTGCTGCTAAACTTTCTTAGCCTGAAAACATTTTTTTTTGCTCTTTCAAGGTGTCATTGAAACCGTTGTGCGATAGCATTTTCTCTTATTCCAGAATCTCATAATAACGAAATACCTTTAAATTCTACCAAATACGGAAGAACCTTTTCCCATAATATATTCTGTTTATATTGAAGGCCATTCTTGAACTAGCAACTATTTTGTGGGGAAAGGGATTCTTGTAATGAATCCATTTTTGATATGTAAAGCACTTTTCTAGCTTCTGATTGTTTTTTAATCTTTGGAAGCAACGCACTGCTATTGACTGATTAAACAATTAATAAAAATTTGAATTATGTACAATAGAATTTGAGCAAAAGATTAGTTATAAAATTAAAAATAAACTGAAGACTGCAGGACTTGTATAATGGTTGATGTACATGATGTAATAAGTAAAAAGGTATTGTAGATGTGATATTATAAATGTAACAGTCAAAGAATGCAGAAAGTTTCTAGCACCATTTGAGCGTAGAATGATTGTCGGTATGAGAAATATAGGACACTTTATCTTCAAGATATCAACTGTTTTAAATTTCACCAGTAGTACTTCCATACTGTGAATATCGGAAATCCTGACAGACATCTTGAAAATACAGTCAGAATTCCCACCTATGATCCTTCATGTAAATCCCCTCCTTCATCACATGTGACTCACTTTACAAAAATCCTCTTACCTGGGCATCTAACGCTCACATCTCTCTTCTTCATGTACGTGTATGCACAAGCATACTATTGTACTTCTTTGCTTTTGTATCTGTGTTGGGACATAGTTTTTGTATATGCAAACATATGTGCAACTGTCTGTGTAAATACCTACAGATGTGTATTCTCTCACGTGTAGGTGCATAGATTAAGTGTTGTGTATATATCTGGGTTCACTTGGTGGAAAACACTCTTCAGTGCCCCTTTACAATTACACGATTAGTAGTGTATTTGAGGACATCCTGCATGTTATCTAACTACTTATTTAGGAATGTACTAGTCAAATATGTGCATAAGTGTTTATGAATACAAATAGATAAATATGTGAGTATGGGTGTATATATGTGTGTATATATACGTATGAGTGAACACATTTACGTGAAAACATATATGTGTAGATGGATGCGAATGTATGAATGGATGTAGGAATATATTTGTATGTGTATTTATATGTGTATATAGAAAAATGTGTATTTATATATATATATATATATATATATATATATATATATATATATATATATATATATATATATATAATGTTTCCTACATGTACTATTTTAAGTGTGAGTTGAGAAAAAAAATCGAACTTTAATCATGTAGGGATAATATATTAAAATAAATATAATATTTCAGATATTCTAAATTTTTATAATAATAGCAATAATAGATACTCAAATAACACAATAGTCTGTATATTCATAAATGGTCTTAAACTTTGAGAAAAATTTGACCTTTAATAATTTTTGCTGGTCTTAAGTGCATGCACAAAGCAATAAAGCAGACACATCTGGTTAGGTACACTTATGAAATCGGAATCAAATAAATAATTTATATCACTACACAAGCCAAAATTTCCTCTTTAGAAAAAGTAGAATAATCTAGAACCTTGACATTCAAATGGGTCACCGATTCCAGACCACACAACCAAAGTTAATTGCGTAAAGGAAGATGAAAAAGAAATCAAGTGTAAAAACGAAAGCAAGTTTGTAAATAGACAAAAATCAGATAGCTTCGAAAACTGTAGAGTGTTAAAGCAAAGATTGATGGTTTAATTATTGGAACATTGTTTGATATTTGCAACAAGACTGGAATCATTAGAAATTGGAGAAAGAATTCAGACGACTGCAGGCTTGCAATTGAATAGAAACTACAAATCAAGAAGTGTACTGGGGAATTAAAAATTGTTTGGATTTTAATTGAATTGAAGTCTGTTAATGTTTGCAACTCAGTCTCTCGACGATGAGAGCTCTTTTAATATAAAATACAAACAGGCAAAACTCTACTTCGGAGGAAAGATTGATAATTTCTACCATGTTCTGAACATTTTACGTTATATTCAGTATCTTGACTACATCGTTTCGTAAACGAACTTTTTCGTAATTCTTCAGTCTACTCTTCAGGAGGTTCAGCAATTCACTGTCGATTTTCTTATTTTTAGTTATCTTTATACTAAGTTTGATGCAATTAATTTATGCGCTAGTTATATATATTACTTCAAACATTATTTTTAGTAGATAACCGTATTTGAGTAGACGCTAGGTTTTTTAAATAGTTTTTATTTCGTCCACTGGCCACTACACTCGAGAAATAAATAAATACTGTTTAAAAGAAATAAATTAAAAAATGAGCGCCTACTTAAATACGGATATTCACTAAAAATAACATTTAAAGTAATAAAGATATGTCGGATAAAAACTAAAATCCCTTAATTCTTTTATATATATATATATATATATATATATATATATATATATATATATATATATATATATATATATATATATATATATACTAGGCCGAAACAAGAAAGTATTCAAAAAATTCCTTATGTTCGGTCCAGAATTTTGGGGAGTAAAGTCGAGAACCTTTCGACACTACCTCGTAGATAGAGCAAGGATTTGTCTCTCTCTCTCTCTCTCTCTCTCTCTCTCTCTCTCTCTCTCTCTCTCTCTCTCTCTCTCTCTCTCTCTCTTTTAATCCTACCACGCGCATGCGCGTGCCCATAAATTTCAAACCACACCCCCTAAGGTGTCTCCAAAATATACACAATCAGTCTTCTTGATGGACACATCAACTGCTGCTGTTTATTTCACTTTGAAGTGGGCCATTTTTTTGTTTACAGGAGACGGGATGGGATCAACCAGGACAAACACCACGCCGAGCCTCGAATAACAAACCAAACGCTGCGACAATTGACGTCTCTTTCAACAAGAAAAACCAATTTAGAAAGGCGGTGACCGTATAATTTCAGATGTAGACGATTGCCTTGTCTAACTTACGAATGTACATAATTGCAAAAATTTTGAAAATGTTACCATGATTTTTTTAGTCTATCGATCGACAAATGATGACATGTGCTATAGCCTGGTATCGTATGGTGAACTAAAACAACAAAAGTATCCATTGTAGACAGAAATTCTTAGCAATGATTTGAAAATAAGAATGTTAACTATCACCTTATGGCAATTAACCTTCATACATAAACTTCGAGCAGACCGAGATTTGTAGATAATAATCTATCTCCATCGATCTAATCCTTCACTATTCGATCCATCTTTTAACCTATCGATGTGGTCTTACCTCATTTGTTAAGTTACGGCACAAAGATCTATTTGAACTGCTAGAAAAACTTGATTTATTTGGAAAATATATTGAAATAATCCAGAATATTTACTTAGATAAATTTTTTTCGGATAGAAAATGAATTAAACACGTACATAGAAATAGAAATGGGAGTGAGACAAGAATGTGTTTTCTCACTGGATTTATTTAACGTATACAGCGAAGCTATCCTAAGAGAACTAAAAGTCTTCATTCATTAAAGACTACTTCCGCCTGAAACAAATTACGAACTATGATGAGTTATTTCGTGCCATTTATTATGATCTCGAGAAAGCTTATTTAATGTCTGCACTCATTAGTTCGAAACTCCGGAATTGTTATCCCACCACTTCTGTTTTGTTTCTCCGCTAATTCTTTTTCCAGACACCCTACCCTGAAGACACAATTTAGCGAGCCCAGCAATAGATCATTTTATGCGTCCAAATAGTTTCAAAGATTTTTATGGATGGTAACTAATAGTGATGGTAAATTGGTTACATTTCTAAGATGGGTTATTTTTCACTTTATCTATCTACTTGTGACTTTTTAGAGGCAGATGGGGCTCCAGTCTGTAAAAAAGCTTCGATGAAGGCAACTCAAATGGGACATTTCAGTCCTTTAGCAATCCATATATAGATGGTGTCTAGAGAAAAACAACCATCATTCGGCAGATTCATCGTTCTTAACAAATCGCTTAATGAAGGGTGTGTTGAACGGGCACGCTTCTAGATCTTTTCCAATTAATGCAGGGTTCTATCCTTAGGCTTACATTGTTTCAGATTTCATCAACGACTTTTTTCGATATCAAGAGTTCCCAACTTAGTATTTATGCTGACACAACTGTTTACAACCCCATTAGTAGTAAGTTCGATAAGTCTGGCAGCTGCTCTCGAAAATGATTTCCAATGAGTGATAAACTAGGGCAAGGAATGGCTTATAAACTTTAACGTCTCCAAAACAAAACTGCTATCATTTAATCACCATAGATAACCTTTTCTACCTTTCATCAGCATGGCTGATGGTAACCTCCAGAATAGCAACTCTTTGCGCCTTTTGGGGCTTATGTTTTCCACTGACATAAAGTGGAGTGATTATATTGAATCAATTGCTAGGTATATTTGCGAGGAAAGTTGGTTCACTGTGTTGTTCCAGATAATTTTTATCGCCATCTTGTACATTTATAAATCTGTCATTCTTTCACGCGTTAAATATTGCTGCTATATCTAGCTTCTACTATATATCTCGAGATTCTTCACAAAATTCGAAGGGTCTGTAATGTAATTAATTCTGACCTGTTTTCTCGACTTCAGTCACTTTCCCACTGTCGTGACGGAGTCTCACTCTGTCTTTTTTACAAATATTTTCATGGCAATTGTTCATATGAGCTTTCGTTCTTGGTGTCTCGACTTCATGAATTCAAGCGTACTACGAAATTGACAACTCGGTTTCACCGTCTTACTGTTGAACTAGCTGGATGTAACCGAATATTCTATTCTGATAGTTTCTTTCCTCGAAATTATCATTTGTGGAACTCTCTTCCGGTTTCTTGTTTCTCTGCTGCCTAAAAAATTCAAAAATTTAACTGCAATGCTAATCGCCATCTTCTGATTTTCTTAAACCTGTTTTTTTATTGTCCTTTCTCTTCATTAAGGTTTTATCATTATCTTTCACTCCCAGCAACTCCTTCGGGATTTAGTGGCATTATCGCCTTGCTTGGAGTGAAATGATTAAAAACAAAAGAATAACAACTTGTGAGGATAGTAATGGTTAACAAAAACTAGAAGAACTAGGGATCAAAAGGACACTTTTACTCAGCATCAGGGAAATTTCTGAGTTACATAATGAAAAAAAGGGCTCAGAAAAATTGATACTCAGATGAGGGAAACAACGAGTTTGTGTAAATGGATGTCACGAGTGCCTGGGAGGAGTAATAAGCGAAAAGACATTGGTTAGAGCTACAAGAATAGAAAGTTGTGGAGCGCCATGATCTGTCACGTCCTGAAGGGATGTGGCACATAAAAGAATATGGACTTGTTTATTTGTACCAAATCAAGTTTCATGTCTCAAGAAATCTTAAGACACTGTATCTCCAATACTAAACACTCTTCTACTCTAGATATAGAAAATTATATAAAATTATATAAAAAAACATTTTCATCACTATAAACATATATAAAACTCTGCATATAGATTTTTAAAAAAACCCTGATAATGGTTAATAGAATAGCCGAAAGCGCTTGTATATAGAGAACATTTGAACAGTTTTTCTACGCTTTATGTCTACAAAAGAAAACACTTATACGGACACAAGAAATTGAATAAAAAGTTTAAATCACAGTACACTG
>OZ038500.1:104542972-104600472 GCA_964036315.1 Acanthosepion esculentum
GGTTCCGCCTAGAAGACAATCTCCCATCGATATCAGAACCATTTTCAATGTTTGTGTGTCCATTTCATTTTATTTAAAGAAATCCGTATTTTGTGATACGGTAGACCTTCTGCTGATTCGTACTTGGAAAGAAAGTCACCATTCACTCCTCCATTCGATAAATCTTGGCCGCTCTATGCCTTGTTGGCAGTTGATGTTTTCCCCTCCTCTGGCCACAACTGAAAAGAAGTACTCATCGCCACTGAATGTGAACACCCACAAGGCATAACATTTCGTAAATTCTTTGTTTATCTGTCATAACAATTTTTCTTTTTGCTCATAACTGCAATTTTCGACACCTCAGAATGAAGTAATCGAGGCTGAACTCTATACCTTTGGTCCTGACATGCACAATTATTACGTGAGACGAGCTGACATTCTTGCCACATCTTGCCGGACATGTTTCTGTTCATCAGTGTATCTCTGTACGAAAATGGATCAATAAATCATAGTTATTGGCTGGATTTCGATCTAAATTTTCATTGTATAATGTGATATTTATATGATTGACATATAAGGAAATTATATTACAAAATAAATATTTGGTGTGGAAAATAAATGCTTTTTCCTTTAAGCTCAGGTATTATTGAATTGTCACAATAGCAATTCCAACATGCAGTGATTCAAATATATAATGCAAGTATATCCATAATTATTGTTACTGTGAATGTTGCTATTTTTGGTGAGTTACAGACGGCTCAAAAGTTTCTGTCGCCGCTACCCATTGAAGTCGGACAGGTGAGATTGCACCCGATGTCCTTTTCTACCCACCATGATACTTGACACAGTACCCACCCAAATTTATTCGACCAAATCCCCCGCGCCCGCAATGCTTTTTCTTTCATTGTTTTGTCTGATTCATGTTTCAACCCGCTAAAATGGTGACGTTCTTGCAAATAGGTTTAGATCATACTTTCAGATTCCTTTCCATTTTTCTTGTACAAGATTTACATAAAAAAAAGACCACATGGATCTGATGTGAATGGAAATGTATTATTTTCCAGAAAATTTTACGGTTTTCGAGAAAATATTTACAAAGCAAGCCATGCACATCAAATTATCCTGTGGCCACTGTCATCGGCTGTAGTTTGACCTAGAGTGGGAATACCTCTCGGGATTCCAGCTTTGATATGTGGAGGGAACTAGTCAAGTGCTCATTTGCGCAGCAACCCTACAATCACACCTGTCCATGGAAGAGATGATGATGATGATGATGATGATGATGATGATGATGATGATGATGATGATGATGATGATGATTGTCAGTTTCATTTGGCGTTACAAAAGTGAAAATATTTTAATGGTACGGAAAAGATTTTTATAAATCCGACCTACTTTTATTCCAGGCAACATTTCCTCCAAACGTTTTATTCACATTCAATGTTTCTGTTAATTCATTGGACCTGGTTAGAGTATAACACGTGTATCAATGTGTTTGCTTATGCTTTTACAGTATAATAAAACCCAGTGAACTCTCTGATCGCTCATGTTCGGCAATCAGATTAAACGATTAATATGACGTGTCCCTTGAATCTGAGGCTTCATACTCTACAACTTGAGTTTGTCTTTAAAATACTACCATCGATTTGAAGTGTATTTTTCAGGTGGTTCCAACAGACTCTCAACAAACAATATAATTATTGTTCCTTTTGTTCATCCATATTGTTATATCTCGTGCAAGTTATAATAAACAAAGTAACCCGAATGTAGGTTTTCAATAATAAGTTTATAATCGGATGTAGTACAGAGACAGAGTCGAGAGTATGCTAAACCTCAATAGGTGTTAACAAACGAAGTCGCTCTTGACTGTCTGCTGTAGTCGTACTTAATCGGCAAACAGTCCGTCCATTATCGTGAATGGGGAAGTTGGGTTATACCATCACAACACCTCCTCCCGAAGCTGAAATTCTCACTTTTGAAAATTTCTGCTTCTAATGTCGTCTTCTTTTTGGATCCGGGCTAAAACGCTTCACTGGTTTTCTTTCCCGTGTGCTCCTTCTTTTAGTCGTCACAATTACATCCTTTTTTGGCGAAGATAATTTTCGCTTTTCAGCTCGTAAGGCTGGTCCATGCGATACAGGTTCATATACACTATTAGGTAGTGTCATGTTAAAAGCATCGCATAGCACTTCCATCGGAATTTCTTCTTCGCTTTTTTCACTTTCTTCACCATATCGTGGTCTAATCTGATTGATGTGTCTTTTACACGTAAATCTTTTACTTTTAATCGTGTAGATCACTTTACCAATCCTTTTCTGGATTATGCCATCCATCCAATAGGTTTTTCCACTTTGAAAATTTAAAAAAAAAACTTTGTCTCCTGAAGTGTACTTTTTTATGTTGACTTTTTCCTCTTTCTTAGCAACTTTTTTGTTTTGATAGGGTAACAATCTATCGAAAATTGATCTAATTTTCCTTGCGAACATAATTTCCGCCGGTGACATTTTCGCATCGTTGTTCTCATTAGGAGTTACCCTATATATTGCTAAGAACTTCTGAATAGTTCTTTCTTCCGTGTCCATACCTTGATTTTTACGTAAAGCACGTTTAAAAGTGTCAACAAATTTCTCGGCTTGACCGTTCGGGATGACACACTGGTGTAGTTATGTGTTCAATGTCTAAGGCAGTACAGAAATTCTTAAACTCCATTCTTAAACTCCATACTTGTGAACGCCGTACCATTGTCGCTAACCAATGTCCTGGGAACCCCGAAACGACTGAAAATTCCATCCAATGCACTGATGGTGTTCCTAGATGTAGGATGCTTGCACTTGACTACCTCAGGCCATTTCGATAAAGAGTCCACCAATATCAAATAATAGTACCCATTAATTGGTCCAGCATAGTCTATATGTAGACGTGCCCACGGCAAATCCGTTTTCGGCCAAGGATTCATTTGCAGCCAATTGACAACCTCTACATAGTCTTACAAAAACTTCAATATCCTTGTCCATTCCTGGCCAGTATACGTAACCACGCATGAGTGATTTCATCCGAGACATTCCAGTCCATCCGCATGCCCATGTTCTTTAGATTTAACGTATTCCATCCTAAAATGGTAATTAAGCAGGGTTACACCCCATCGCTGTAAACGATTAGCTGTATGCGTAGGAATGCCTTTTTTACCTCCAAATATTGTAAGTAACGGTTTATGGTCCGTTTGAAGTACAAATGATCTACCATGTAAAAAGCGATGGTATTTTTTAACCCCGAACACAATCGACAAAGCCTCCTTCTCGATCTGGCTATAATTTTTTTCAGCCGGAAGAAAAGTCCTCGACGCGTGCGCGATCGGTTTAGTAGTGCCATCTTCATATTTGTGTAGCAGTGCAGCCCCCACTCCGTATAAACTTGCATCAGTTGCCAGGATGATCTCTTTCTCAGGATCATAATGTGCTAAGGCGAGATCTGAGAGTAGGCATTTTTTTATTTTCTGAAAAGCCGTCTCGCAATCTTTCGACCAAAACCATTTCTTGTCTTTTTTCAACAATTCGTTAAGGGGGGCTCTTAAATCATACATTTTAGGTATGTAGATTGCATAATATTGGGCCAACCCCAGAAACGATTGTAGTTTCGCAACTGTGTCGGGTGCAGGCATGTTCTTAATTGCATCGGCTCTCTGTGGGTCCGGTTTCCTGCCTTCACTGTCTATCACCTGTCCGAGGTATGTAATTCTTTCCATGAAGAATTTACACTTCTCGTGGCTTAATTTAAAGCCAAACTCTTCTAGTCTTTTAAATATCGCTCTGATGTGCGTTTTATGTTCTTGAACATTCTTACTTTTGACTAGAATGTCATCTAAATAGGCGGTACCAAACTCAAGGCCTGCCAGCATAATGTCCATCACCTGTTGGAACAAAGCTGGGATGACCTTTAAGCCGAAAGGAAGCCTATTTAGCTTATAAATACCTTTATGTGTATTTATACACAAATATTTTGAGCATTCGTCACTCACTTTAATCTGCAAGTATGCGTCAGACAAGTCGATTTTTTAAAAAAATCTTACCACCATTCAACTTTGAAAAAATATCTTCTGGTGAAGGTAGTGGATAACTGTGATTTTTAAGGCAATCGTTTAACCCTGTTGAAAAATCTGCGCACACTCTTATTTTTCCGTTTTTCTTCTTAACGTAGACTGTGGGCGAGGCCCAATCAGCATGGTCTACCTTAGATATCACTCCAATTTTTTCTAGCCTTTCCAATTCCTTATTAATTGTGTCTAAGGAGGAAAAAGGAACGTTCCTCTTAGGTTTAAAAATTGGTTTCACATTTTCCTTGAGTTCAAATTTGACTTCCGTCTTAGTACATAAACCCAACCCCTCAGAAAAAAACTCTGGGATATTCTTCTTTTAATTCATTCATGAATGTTTCATTATTAATACTTTTTTGTTTTTCTGCACTGTTTATTACGTTGCAAAATGAGTTAATCGGGAGTTCAAACAAATCAAAAAGTACTATCCAGTCTACTCCAAAAAGACATGAATTAATCCCTTGGATTACATACACTTTCGTTTTTGCAGTCTTGCCACATAACGAAATATTGCACTTTAATTCTCCCATAAAGTTTAATTTTTTTCCTGAAACCCCTCTAGCGGTTTTTTTGGTTTCAGATAATTTGGGTCTTCCAATATTTTTCCATGTTTGTTCATCAGTGATGCTTATGTCTGAAACAGAATCCAATAGAAAAGTAATTGTATGATTATCCATACGTACGTCTACGTATTTTCTATTTTTACCGTTCTGAATTTCTTTTTCTGATAATACCAGGCTTACATCTAGTAATTTCCTTTTCTGGCAAACGGAATATTTATGCCCTTTTTTCCGCACGATTGGCAGAATTTATTTTTGTACCAACACACGTCTTTGGTATGGTTTTTATTTCCGCACGATTGGCAGAATTTATTTTTGTACCAACACACGTCTTTGGCATGATTTTTATTTCCGCACGATTGGCAGAATTTATTTTTGTACTAACACGTGTTTTTGGTACGGTTATTTTTTCCACACGTCTCACATTTTTCTGTCTTTTTGGCTTTTGGGGTTTTTTGAGTTTTTACGTGTCGAACATTAGCAACACTTTTTTCCTCAATTTGTGTATTATCCCTTTTTACGTTTATGAGACGTTGGCATTCTTCGGTGACCCTTTGTAATGTTATGTTCGAGTCTTGCTCGACCATTATTAATATTCTCGACCTAATTTGTTTATATTTAGGATCAGTTAGTCCTTGAAGAAAAATTAGGCACTTGAATACATCTTTGGAAATTTCTTCTAACTTGAATTGTTCAACCAGAGAGTTCACTGTTCCCGCGTATGCCAGAAAATCCTCGTTATCTGCTTTAACGATGTTTAGACATCTGTATCGCGTGTGAAACAGACTATTTCTTTCGTCAAATATTTTTGACAGAATACTTATAGTTTCTTCAAACGAAACTTCTTCTGGTTTTCTGGGCAATATAAAGTTTGAGTACTTCGTGTTCTCGTTTGTCCCTAGTTTCTGGACTAATAATGTTACTCGTTCCTCATCCGACCAATGTTGACATCTCTTGGTAAATATAATTTCGAAACGTTTAAAGTATGCTGGAAATGTAATGCCCGAATCAGGTTCATATATAAATTCGGATAATGAATTTGCTATTCCTTCGGCAGAAAAAACAGCGTTTTTTCTTTCTCCAGACGACTGTTTCAGAATTTTTTCGAGACTTTTTTGCTGTTGTAATATTTGTTGTAACTTTTGGTGCTGTTGTTCTTGCTGTTGTTGTAACTCTTGGTGCTGTTGTTGTTGCTGTTGCAAGCTTGTACACAGCATTTTAGTCATTTCGACTAATTGCTCCATCCTGACTTTATTCAGAATTCGACAAAAAAAAAAAAAAAATTTTTTCTTTTTTTTTTTTTTTTTTTTAAACGGTTAACAGACAATTTACAGCCGTAATATTTTTACAACCCGTACTTTTTACTTGAATAACGAATTATTAGACCGGCTCGCATTTGAGTCACGATTCAATATATACTTTTCAAATCACAATTTAACAGTAAAAATTTTCTTACTTTTCAAAAAGTTTCTTTTTGCCTTGTGACTCCGCTTTCGAAATCCTATTCGGCGTCAACTGATATATATATATAATTTTTTTTTCCAAGTAAGTACGTTGCCAGCAAAGTTATAACTTTGCTGGTAATTTTTTTTTTTTCTTTGGTGAAGTTCGTTCCACAATCCTCGTCGCCAGCTGTTATATCTCGTGCAAGATATAATAAACAAAGTAACCCGAATGTAGGTTTTCAATATTAAGTTTATAATCGGATGTAGTACAGAGACAGAGTCGAGAGTATGCTAAACCTCAATAGGTGTTAACAAACGAAGTCGCCCTTGACTGTCTGCTGTGGTCGTACTTAATCGGAAAACAGTCCGTCCATTATCGTGAATGGGGAAGTTGGGTTATACCATCACAACACATATAAACCACAAATTTCCAGTCAAGAGATGTGTTGCTGAGAAAAACAAATGATGAAAGAGAAACAATCTCTACCATGTAAAATATGATGGTTAGATTAAATAATGTATATTTTGGTCGCAATTTTTCACTTATGAACATTTTATTAGAGGTTTTTTATATTTTTATTAATTTTCTCTTGCTTTCTCACATAATAATGTATATTTGGCTTGAGTATCTGTGAAAACTATCCGTACTTACGTGATCGAACCTTTTCAAACTTCACTCAACATTTTCAAGTAGAAGAATTATTGTTTTACAATTCCAAAAAATGTTAATATATTTGTTTTTCATCATGATATTTGGTGTTTAGAACTTTAAGTCGTGTGTTGATAACGTAATTTGTGGGTCGCTTTTAATGTTTAAACCGATAGCTTATGTAGATTGACCGCATAGGTTTATTATTTGTTAAATATACTTTAGCCTAGGAATTGGCGTATTAAATATAATCCCAGTTACTCGACTGAAATATATTTTAAATATAGAAATTGGTGCTGAAATTTTCTTGGCCCGACTCACTTCACAAAATCTTGAAATTAAACATCCATTATCTTAAACGAAAATACGACAATACTCTTTAAAATTATTTTTAAGTTTTATAATTCTATGAATGGCATAAATTTAAACGTGAAAAATCTTTTTCGGTCTTCACTGAGTATCAGGCAAAACTTAGTTCTCTAATTTAGTATATACGGTACCTGCCGTAGAGCGATTTTTACAGACCTCTGCTAGTGTCTCGAGTTCGACCATCACTAAATGCCTCGTTAATACAACCTTGTACCAAACTAAGATTAGTTTATTAAATAAGAAAAAAACTAAAGAAATATATATATTTGTGTGAGTGTGTGCGTGTGTGTATGTGTGTGTGATTGCGTGCGTATAGAGAAAGAGGGATACGAATATATAAATATATACTTAGTTTGGCAAGTATAGTGTTAAATAATAAAAGGAAATTGGAAGAATAACGATTAAATTGAGATCATTTTTTTAGCCTTAACCTGAAACTGAACATCCAGCGGAGAAAACAACTATTTCAATTCCGGAAACAACGTTTACACGCCCCACTTGTTCGTAAATAATTTTACTACTGAATGGCAAGAGTATATAATGATTTTCCAAGCGTAGCTTAGATGTGGCACAAGGCCGAAAGTACGGGACACCCAGTGAGGATCGAACTCACTACTTACTCGTATTTGTTCTAGCGAGACAAGCTTGCTAACCATTACACCGACTCGAGGTGCCCGAATGGCAAGAGTATATATATAGAGAAATGTACTTCCTGGAAAGTTCGGTTGAAAACGGCGTTAGGCGGGTCCCACGCCAAAAATGTAGCGATACGAAGTGAGCTGAAGACTCGAACCGAGAACTAAACTAGAGTTTATCAGTGTCATTCAGTAACATCAAGTAATATCTATAGCTTCACATCCTTCTAACTCTCCGAATGGTTAAAGTTATTTACTATTTACGACACAAATTATCCACGTTATCTACAAAGAAACCACTTCGAAAAAATGGAGAGAAGACGATAATTTTAAATTAGTTTGAAGGTCATAATTCGAAAATTCCCATTAGAACTGAAGAGTTCTCCAGAAAATTTCAAAAAGAACTCTTCAGTTTTTTTTTAAGAATCCTGGTAAGGGGGAATAGAATGGATCTGTTGAATGCAAGGATTCATGGCACATGGCAAACAATAAAAGTAAATATTCAACATTTATTAGAATAACAAAAAGTAAGATCATTGAAGAAATGTTAATGAAATTTTCAAAGAAAGAAATGTGTCAAGTTGGGAAGTGTCCAAAATTTATTACTTTTGTCTGAAGTTTCAGTAAAATTGAAGAAACTCAATAACAGCCGATTGGTTGAACTGCAGCGCACTGCAATTTGAGTAGTTGCCAGTAAGCTGAATTATTCTGTTTTAAATGGATAGAAAGAAATAAAGAAGAGGGAGAAGGAAAAAATAAAAATTGTTGAAATAAAAAGTAAAGAGAAAAGAACGAAGTGATTACAGTGAATAAAAAGGAAAAGATAGAAACTGTTTAGCTTAGAAAAAAGGAAAAAAAGAATTCAAGGAAAGGGAAGAATTAAAAGAAATAATTTATCTTAATTGGCTAAATAGATACTAAAGGTACCTTGTCAATCTCCATGCCCACTTCGCGATGTCTACGGCATTGATCAGAAGCTTATCTTTTATTCTATTAGCAAACACTTCGTCTCTTTCACATTGTATTAAAAAATATACTGTTTTTGAAATTATTAAAGTTGTAATCAAAATTAAAAATAAGTATCCATAGATTTTTCATGCATTGATTGTAACGTTTGTCTCGTGTCTACGCAGCTAGTTTCGAATCCCGTGCGATTATCAGTCATTAATCTTTCCTCCTTGGTGACTAGGGTTAGGGTTAAACATAGGATCATCGTCAAATTATCAATGATCGACAGCCAAAGAATAACGATCATTAAATCGATGGTTGACGATCAAGAACAATCCCCAACATCAACCTATCTTCATCAACGGCTGAGAATTTTCAACGGCCAAATAGATCATGAAATCAACATTGATCCTAATTCGTTACAAGGCAAAATTTGCACATAGAGTGATAAACGCTGGCTGCACGATTCATCATGTACACTCTCAAAGAAAATGTGTTCGTATTTTCGAACATAGCACAGGCAAATCATCTAGGTTAACAGATATTTCTGTACATGTTAAAATGCAGTCTGGCACAAGGCAAGTGCCGAAATGAGGTATAAATTTGGGCATTCATTTTCTATACTTACCGTAGCTCTTCTGACTCGTAACTCAGTTATTCGATTACTTTAGTCGTGATGAGTCATTTAAAAATCTCGTTTTTTCTTTTCACTAATATGTTTCGATTTCTCTAGGAAAACTGGCCCAAAATATATGCGCCGTGATTTTGAGATGATGCTAGATATAATGGATATACTTTTAGGATAGGAAAACAGAAACTGAAGAAGATAATTCTTCATGTGTACAATAACACCAAATATCATAGATTAATAGGGAACTATTTTAGTCTCCCAAAAAGTAAACTTGATTTTCTCTTTGTAAACCCAAAACACTTTTACCGGAAACCTCTGTAAAATTCAAAGAGACGTGGCGAAAAAAAAAAAGAAAGGGTGGAGTAATAATCTATCAAGTCCGACATGAACAAGCTGTAAATATGCTTGTAACCGGGTGGATCAATTAAACTTGCCCGGCCAGGGTTGAGGAAGGGCTGGAGTAAGCCGAGTGTGATGTAAGTTGAGAGAGAGACGGAAGTTAAATATTCACAGGTGATTGAACATATCTGAGTTTTGAGATGTAACGTCATTTCGGCAATGAGTTCCAGATGTAAAAAATCTTCAAGAAATATTTCGGGCCGATTAAAAAACATAGCTGGGTAGGTTGGGAGAATATTGCCGAAATGAAAGGAAAACAACGGAATCTACTGTCAGCTGATATTAACAAATAATTCGTTAAAAACTCGTGATGTTTTTACTTACTTGTTCTTTCTTGCATACACATATGTGTGCATGTGTGTGTGTGTGCGTCCTCCTTATCCGCGGCTTTTTTATGGTTTCATTTAACTGCGCTCAAACCCAGAAATAAACAATTCGTAAGTTTTACTTAAAGCACCAGAGTAATTATATGGTAATTTATTTTTAAGTGAAAAAAAATGAAAATTTTCCATTTAATAATGGTCATTGTATATAAGCCGTTTCTTTATAAGGTGAACATTCGATATTCGTTGACCGAGCATACTTTCTCAAGAAAATAGGTTTCTCAAGTAAGTCTACTGATATTGCTCTTTCCAGTATTGACGAATGTTTCCTTGCTAACATTTTGTTTGAAGCATTGTGGAATGTCAGCATCTTGACTATGCCATTATTTTCTCTTCAAGTTACATGTGCTATCCATTTAAGTTGTTGCCGTTGTTGAAAGTCCTCAAATGATGTGGTTTCTGTTTTCTGCTACATTCTTTTTTGCGAATTTGTAGCGCCAGTTCATGAGGTTCGAAAAAGAATGGTCCCCCATCAGGAAGTACAGTATTCATTCACTCGAAGCCATTTTTAACCATTGGTCTGAGAAAGCGGTTGTATAGAGCTGACAATTTATGTATTTCTGTACGAGTTTGGCATTATGCATGACATCTAAAAACAAGAAAGAAGTGAAACAGAAGAAACAATTAGAATAGAACTTACGGTCATATCTATTTATTTCAATAGTAAATTAATAAGACGTTGTTGCCAGTTTAAGTGTTCTTCTTCTATGTACCATTTCCTTTCAAGACGTTGACGATCATGACTCTCCACAATTTCCTGCCCTTTGTAATTTTTAGCAAGTTTTGGCGTTTCGCAATCTTTCCTAAACTTTGTCCTGCGAACTATTTGCACAAACTCGTTAGGTAGGTCATGCGTTGTTTTCCTCTGTTCCTCTTGCGTTCAATATGTCCTTTGTGTGTCAAATTTTCTAAGCTCTCTTTCCTAATTATGTGCCCATTAATTTCAACTGTTTCCTTCTGATGTTAAATATAAGTGTCTTTTTGTTTCAATTTTCTATAAAACTTCGTCGTTGCTCACATGTTCGGCCCAGAGAAAACACATTTCTGTTGTTTCAAGTCTCTTCTTCATCTGTGTGAAGTTTCTCCGGCATTCACTGTTATATAAGAGGATTGATATTACATAACAGTTCAGTACTCTTTTCTTTGTTTCTAATGAAATTTTCTTGTTTCTTGAAAGTTTGCTTAGTTTCTGGAAGGCATCTTTCGCTATTCCAACACGCTCTCGAATTTTGGTATCGCACTTTCCGTCCTCTGTTAAAACATTTCCCAGATATTTGAATTTTTGTATTTGCTTGATTTTGGTATCTCCAATTTGTAATTTGCATGTTGGGCTGTCCATTTTGCTGACAACCATACATTCTGTCTTCTTGCAATGTCTAGTTGCTTCCTTTTTCTTTCCTTCACTGCCTTCCTATGTCTGCTATCAACATTATGTCATCTGTATATCTCATGCTGTTAAGATTGTGGTCGGCCAATAATCAATTCTAGTAGGATTTCTAAATCCCTCATTGTAAGATTGAATGATTCCGGTGAGAAGACACAGCCTTGTCTTACATCCCTTTCTATTTTTGTAGATTTACTGAATTCATTTTTTATCCGTGCAGGCGATTTGGTTCTGGATTATTCTAATATCCATCCTAAAGTTACATAGCAAGTCCAACATTTTTGGCGTATTTTATCAAACGCTTTTGCGCTTAAATTCATGAAGTCGAGGTACGAAAGAGAAAAGCTCATCAGAACAATTAACATAAAATTATTTATAGAAAAAGCACTTGAAAGTAACAATTCTATTTGGCTGTCGATGATGTAGTTTGGAGACCCATTGTTAACTAACGTATGTTTTATGTTACTAAGTTCTTTAAGGAATGGCTTCGCGTGAGAATGATACCACGTGCGCTTTAGTTAGGAAGATTTTTTTTATTGCCGCGAGATTATATCTAAGTGGGTGCGAGTGGTTATAATGTTTGATTTCTGACCATGAAATCCGGATTTGAATCTTGCCATAATCGATTGGTTAGAGAGGTGACATTATGGTATTATTGCGCGTTAGCAAACCCAACGCGCGGCACCTTTGGAAAGTAACCGGAAACAATATCATATGTTGATATGCCTTGTGAGTGAAATTGGATGTCGAATGTCGATGGTTAAGTGTCAAATTTTATACTTGTATTAATTATATATATATATATATATATATATATATATATATATATATATATATATATATATATATAGTTTAGTCAGTCACAGTGCTCATAATACCTCACTGAATAACTGGAAGTGTCATTCCAAAATGTAATAACGAACGATAATAAACAAAATTAACGCAACGTATAATTTCAAACGCAATGCTAATGATTTTACTGTGTCTCGGTATTAGGAGTCGAAACAGAATGATTCTGCTTGCAAAAACAATGATTTTAACCCCAAAGATGCTATCTGATTGATGCACTGACGCAGTAAAAATGCAACCAGCTGACATGTGGAGATTTTTCCTTTTACTGCATTTCCATTCCAATAATTCCCTGAAAATCTCCCTCCGCTCACAAATCACTCTTGTTTTGGTCTCTTTTGTCCACTTTGTTGTTAGAAATATCTTCCCTGGATATAAAGTTCTGTGCTTTGTCCTTTAAAATCGAAAAATCCTGTCAGCCTCAATCAGAAAACCGGGGAAACAAAGTCACCAGAACAACCAAGGTTTTTGTTTTTCTTCCATTCTTTTTCCTTTTTCCCTTGTTTTTTTTTTTTTTTTTTTTGGTCGGGGGAAAGGGGTAACAGTAGGGAATGGCGTTTTATCTGCTGTAAAATGGTCGTTAATTAGATTATCATTATTATCAATGATGGAACCACCGTGTCCAGCATCGAACTTTGACACCATTTCAATTTGGCAACAAATCTGGCCAAAGTAAAACATGCGCTTGCGCGCACAAACACACACAGAGAGAGAAAGAGAATTATATATTTTTATATAACAATATATATTCGCACATAGAGAAATAGGGCATTAGAAACATAATATGAGTCGCATTTTCTCCCAAATCACAAATATTGAAATATTCCTATTCTCTCAAATCTATTCATACTCGTTGTTGAAAATAGCTTCAAGTATAGTAACACGGGAAAATATATTCTTTAATATAGTTCTTTTTGTACAGCATAACAAATAAAAAAAATATTTATACGATTTACATATTAAAAAGTAGCATTTAGTGAAAAATATTCTGATACCGAAAGCAAAACATATGACGTAGTCCCTTAGGTTGTCAAAGCTTCTGGATATACGTTTTCTCTCACTGTGTGTCAGTATGAAAAGGCTTTTTGAGGACCCAACCCTAGAACAAACAACATATAGCTGGCTATGAGAAAATCGTTGTGAAGTCATGTTCAGTCAGGAGATCCTGAGAAATTGTCTAGATACCTTGTTCATGGCTGTAGCAATGCTGAGCCTCACTATGAATTGAAATCACTTGAATTCAAGAGGTAAGTCTATTGGAATTATGAACGCAACCATCTTTTTGCCTATGAAAGTTAGGTTAGTTTCCTCAGTGACAGGATTATTACTATTATTATTCGTGGATCTTTGTATTTTTCTTTTGTGGATTTTGTAGACTTTGTGCTTGCATTGTACAAGAAATAATTCGGGTATTGAAGGAGTTTGAAAGTGTTTTCGATGTACCTCTCTTCTTCGGACAGGAATTCTAAGAGTTCTTAAATAAAAGCTTATGATTACTCAGGATTTGATTTTGTTGTTGGGGTGGAGTAAAAATGTATAAGCTCATTATTATTTGTTGGTTTTTGATTAAGTTGTATATCCTCAGGTGTGCGTATTAACATGATGTCCAGAAAGTGTAGTTTGGTCCCATTTTATCCTTAGAGATTCCAAGAGATTTTTCTCACATAGTTTTGTCTGCGTCGTTTATAATTTTTTCACATTGTCTCATCATCTTAACATAGATGTGGTATAAAATCAGATGGAAAATCAAACAAACCCAGATTCGATAAACTAATTTTCTCCATTCTCCGATGCTGAAGTTATCATAACATACCCAGAAATGAAATACGACATTTGCACGACTAGCTGACGGCCTTAGACGGCTAACTCGTCCTTGCTACATTGAAAACACGTATACCTTCCTTCACCATGTGATCAAGCGGCTACTACAAGTGCATACAAAACATCCATAACTCTTACACGTATATATTAAACCGTTTCCTTCATTCTCTCCCGTATGTGTCCATGTATCATCAAGTGTCGATCTACCCTGAAGATGTACGTAAAACAGACATTACAATACCGTTTGGTTTGTTGAAGAACAATTACATGCCTTTGAGAGGACGGAACGCATCGAGTACATTTCAGCGGGTGATGGACAACATCTATGATTTCTATTCAATATTCATATACATAGATGATATCCTCATCTCGGACGACGAAGAAATTCATTCCAAGCACCTCAACCAAGTTCTACAAAAACTCAGTAAGTACGACCTTAAGATTTCTCTTTCGAAGTGTCTGTTCGGTGCTCACGAACTTGGGATCAGCATTTCTAGCGATGGCATTAAACCCTGCGCTAAGGAACCTGCTGAGTTAAATGACTTTCCTTTGACAAAAGACGCTAAATCATTGCATCGATTCCGAGGAATGACAAAATTTACAAGAAGTTCGTTCAACATCTTGTGACAGATAATTGTAATTATGCTGTAGGTGCCGCATTACACCAAACGATCGACAATCAACCGATTCCGATTAGGTTTTTTCCCCGAAAATTATCAGACGCACAGCAAAAATGTTTCACCTTCGAGATAGAATTGCTAGTAGTAGCTGATTCGACCAACTAATGCTGTTACTATTGATGAAGAAATTAAACACTTTCATGATCAGCTGAAGCCATATCCTATAAATGAACCTCAAACTATTCTATGTGACGTGTCATTACCCTTTCCCCGATGTTTTACACAGAAAATCGGTATTTGACAGTTCACATAATCTATTAAACCCTGGAATATCAGCTTCAATAAAAATAATAAGATCGAGGAACTATTGGCCGAAAATGAGCAAATCAATAAAAAAAAAATTTAAAAAAAAACATGGGTCGAGGAATAGCAGCATTGCCAGAAAGCAAAAATAACCAGACATACAAAGAGTGAAATTCAGCCATTTGATTTACCCTCTAAACGTTTCCAAACGGTGCACCTGAATATAGTGGGTCTCTTAACACCAGTAAAAAATTTTACTGGCCACTATTTTTCACCATATCGATATTTACTAAAGTGTATTGATAGAAGTATTCTATGGATAGAAACGTATCTCTTGACGGGAATTTTAGTACAATCAGTTTCTACTGTTTTCGTCTATACGTGGATATCCAGACTTGGAGTTCTCCTTCAGGTCATTACACACAGAGGTAGTCAATTCGAATCGGAATTGTTTTCAGAGCTGTCGAAGATACTAGATTTCCACAGACTGCGGACAACATCCTACCATGCACTCACAAATGGATTAATTGAACGGTCGCATCGAACTCTGAAAACGGCAATCATCGTGGTTTTCAGTTCTATCTATTTTCCTTCTCGGAATCAGAGTAATGAGTCGAATTACTCCACGTTTACAACACACAAGTTCCATGAATATTAATTGACACAAAAACGAGGACTTCGGAATAACAGATTCGCAAATAAAGAATTTAGCTAAAGAAATACAGAAATTTGAGACCGATGAAATATCCAACGGGCGTTTGCATTCTTTACCCAATTCATATGTCCCAAAAGATTTAAATATTTAAAAATATATTTGGTTAAATACGACATTTGCACGACTAGTTAGCAACCTTAGACAGGTAACCCATCCTTGCTACATTGAAAATAAAATACTTTCCTTCACCACGTGTTCTAGTGGCGACTATCACATTTTGATTTACACATACATACATACACACACACACACACACATATATATATATACTTCCTCCAGGACACTTTCTCTGTCTCTCTGTCTTGCATATGCGTCAGGAATTGAACTCTTGAAATTTCAACTTTCAACTTATCCTTCTGTATTAATATATTGTGTATATAGAGATTTATTTTGTATTTATCAATACTCTATGCATTTTCTTTTAAATCATTATACAATGCCAACATACACCAAATTATTTCTACTGATATATGGTGGGAACAGACGTTGTCATAAGATAAACAACAACTCATCCAAAACTGATAACCTCCTTTCCTTCAACCGTACATACATTCACACACCAGAAACTTACATGCCTATATAAAATTTTAAAACAATATTCATAAACTTATCGCTTCATATATACACACGTTCACATATATATGTGTGTGTGTGTGTGTGTGTGTGCGTGTGTGTGCGTGTGTCTGTGTGTGTGCACGCGCGTTATTCATACATATGCATGTATACAACTATAATATTGTCATAGATATTTACTTGATTTAGTCTAGCACAATGTCACATGGAAATTGTTTTCCAATTCCTTTTAGTGTCATAAACGACTTTCTGGCGCGCCGAAATACGGTATTTTTCGTCCTCTTTTTAAAACCTAAATCAGCATCAGTTTAGCTAAAAGGAAACCTATTACAGCCGTCAGTAGGCAACTGGGGTGCTCAGTTACTCTTATTGATACAATCAACAAAACCATACTCTTTCTATTCAATAAAGCCATGCATAGCTTTAATAATTACTAAATTTAGCTTAGACTACTACAAGGCTAAATAAGAAAAGATCAAAGAATGTAAGACTGTGTTGTACCAGTCATTCAAATTAGGAAGTCTTGTTTGCCTGCCTTGAAAAACAGCATTGGAGATTCTAATTTTATATGAGATCAAACAACAATCTACATGGATGAGAAATATACAACTATATCAACTAACCACGTGATCTACTTTTTCACGGCACAATCAGTCGAAGTATTGTGGGTTTCGTTTTTCTGGTCAAGTAGTAAGTACAGTTGCTCACCGGAGTCATTTGGGGGCCGACAATGACACCAACATCATGGTTGGTACTTGTAAAATCCGGTTGACTCACATGGTATGATCACTTAAGCCCAGTTTATATTCACGAATTAATCAGCTTCCAACTGAGCAGCGGTTATTCTGACATTTGGAAAAATATTTAATAGCAAAGTGGCCATCCATATTTGAGTATACCCAAGAGAAAATAATTATCTATCAGCCGAAGACAAATAATGGACAAACTGTGTTTATGATGCCAGTTGAATGAGGACCTGTATTTTTAAAAGCGCCCAAAAGTCCAAAACTGAACTCCATGAATCATTACGAACGATGGTAATTAACTTGGTAATTAACTTGGATAATTATTCGCGCAATAAAATCAATGCAGCAACTGAGGATGGGTTAGAGATTGGCGGTAAAAGCAGACTCTGGCCCCTCTAGAATTCTCTTCTCCCAATGGAGCAATCATGGAGGCCAGCGGTTGGTGAGTGTGTTATCGTAAATGTCTTCACTCTTACGAGATGGATAGTTACACTGGTTTTTATTGTGATAATTCCCATCAATGGAATAAAGAAAAGAATTAAATCCTTCCGTCTCTGGAAACATAAGGACAATCTTGTTTGCTATGTATCCATTATTTTCTAATTTCGATATCATCATATTTTCTGTCTTCAAATATAAATTCAATATACTTATTTCTAATAGTCATGCATGAAGAGGGAAAACTCTACAATTATCAGCCAACGTCAAATTCACGGGAGATCCTTTTTGCAATTGTTAGTGAGCTTGTTTGAAATTATTGAAAATGAGCTCAGTTTTCGGTAAGTGCTCTAGAATCGATGCCTTGTGCCACATTTGGTTTGGTCGAAGAATTGTTACTCTTCAGATGCAAACTTAAAAAATATTATTCTATGTATCAATTTCTGTTTTGTTGATTTTAAAACAATGTATCAATTGACACATTCCTTAACTTTCTTCAAGTGTATCATGGATCTGGTGGTATTTAGGTGATATTTCGTTCTTTTGTCTTTTCTCCTTTTTCACTTCAACTCAAATACCAAAGTTTGGCAAATTTGCAAGACGAAATACTCACGTTTCTTATTTTTAAGACAAGAACAAACAAGATTGGAAGAACTTCGTTTAGTAGTAACAAAGAATAGTCTGTGTTGACCTTCAAAACTGACCAAAGAACATAGAAAATGAAACGTTATTAAAAACAATATTTTAGTCTGTTTGGCAAATGCCAGATTCTGGTGTTAAAATAGCTCTCTGCTTTATATTAAATGTTTAACTGTTTTTGAAGTTTTTGTGTTAATTTTTATATTATGATTTCTTAAATTGTTTTCGAGTTCATTAGTTACGGAATTTATAGGTAATATAATGAGCTTAGTTTTTATCTTTATACTTACTTTTTCTTTATGGTTTTGTGGATTTTGTGCGCTTTCTTTTGCAATTGTATATGGAATAACTCGGTTAGATAAAGATTTTTAAAATATTTTCATTGTACTTTTCTTCATTTGGTAGGTATTCAGAGCTGAAAATTCTAATGGCCCTTAAAAAAAACTATAATTATTCCAGATTATATTTTATCATTAATATATAAGTAAACATTTATGAAATCGTTAGGCGTTTAATTTTAGACTCGTATCAGAATCAAGAGTTTACCAAATAGATGAATACAATGGAAAACATCATGAAATTTAAAGAGTGTATGAACATAAAAGGAACTTAAAATTAAACCACACAATCAGTCCACTTGAATGACACCGGCATCTTCGGCATCACACTTTTAACCTGTAAAACGCCTTTTTAATAAAAAGTGGATATTATTTATTCAAAGATGCATTGATAGTTATATTATATCTATTAGACCCATTCGAATAATATACGATCACGTTATCTCAACTTATACCCTTTTCTTACTAAATTAATACTAAAATTACGTAGGTTCTTAAACTATAACGAATAAATAAAATGAATCAAAACTGTTGAAATTATTTAGAATCTAATTTCTATAATGATAGAGTTAAATAAAAAATCAAGTGCTCAGACATTTAATGTGAATTTAGTTTCGTATCGCGAATGTAGATTTTATTCATGTGAAATAAAATTATTTTTTCTAATGACGCTGGATGAAGGTAAAAAAAAGCTTTCAAAATTGTTGTATATTTCCTATTTCAGAGGAATTTCTTTCAGTTTTACTCACGCACACAAACGCGGACAGACACACACACACGTATTTATTTCATAAAAAATGCATTGAAATATTTTAATTATACTTATCTGACACAGGAGTTAACCATTAGCTAATGAGGGTTTACTGAGGCGTGGTTAAAGTCTTTGTGCTGTAAGTGAGGTTATGACTCACCTCATTTTAGGTGGGAGAAGTTGCTCAGCCCCAAGGATTCCAACCCGCGGCAGCACCTTCCTCATTGTACTAAAGAGGTTGGAGTCAGTGTAATACCGATGTCAGCATGACAGTGGTGACAGAGGCTGGGCAAACAATAATTTTTGTCCTTGGCCAATATGGATAAGTATGCATATGGCGCTCCCCTCGTTAAAACGTCACTGTGTCACATCCAGCCATAGTAAGGAGGCCGGATAAATATTTATTTGAATTATTATGAGATGATCTTTGAAATGAACGAAACAAATGACAGATGTTGTTTTCGAAGAATTTAAAAGAATCTGATTTTCTTTTCTAAATATTTAAAGTTGTTTATTTACTTTTTATTTTTTCATCTCTCCAACAAAAATGTTCAAATCCAACATAATCACAAAAAGGAGTAATCTCGTTTGGACTGCCTCGTCACTGTAATATAATGTTTTTGCCACGAGTACCAGAGGTCGGTGTTTGAGCACAGATAAAATAAAAATTACAGTGCTGATCGTGGAAGTTTGGCGTAATACCTTTCTATACTTCATCTATCCACCATTCACCCCTCGTTTGGTCTTTTGTTTTACTAAACTAAGCTTCGTAATAAAAACAAAATGTCGCGTTTTAAGTAGTGCTACCGTGAAAGAAGACGAAACTGGAATCCAATAGACCCGAGACTATAATTCGCAGTCTTATTTCTTCACGCTTTGCATAACAACCAACATCGAAGACGTGACAACCTTATGCACAGCGTCATGGCACTTCGACGTGGTGCAATTGTTAGCAAACTTGTCTCGCTAGATCAATAGTGAGTTCGATCCTCACAGGGTGTGGTAAAATGATACTCATTTCAGAGTTGTCTGCCCCTTTCTAGGGGATTGTCCCCCGTTGTTTACATGTTCTCAGTTCGCCATCTTGTATCTACCTCGTGCGTTCTTTAAGTTGAATAAAACCTAAATCGCCTAAAGGTATTCTTTTCATTCTTATTATTCGCCACAATTTATTCAACTTAAAGTTATTCAGAATGGACAAGATATTAAAACCAGAAAGATTCAACCAGGATGCTAATTCACCAGTTGCCGCTAAAGAATGGAAATTTTGGTACCGGACATTCAACAACTACTTAGACGTCATTCAAACGCTCGGATTACCGCTGGACAAATTAAGTGTCTTGTTAGGCCACATAGACCGGACTGTGTATGACTACATAGAAGATTGTAATACATACGAAGAGGCCATACAGACACTAAAGAACATTTACGTCAAACCGACGAACGAAATATTTGCACGTCATCTCCTGTCAAGTCGTCGCCAGAAACCGAGTGAATCTATCGACCAATTCCTACAGGCACTGCGTGAATTGTCTAAAGACTGCAACTACAAATCAGTGACCGCAGAAGTTTATAAGGAAGAAGCTATTCGTGATGCATTCATCAATGGTCTGGAATCCAACCTTATTAGACAAAGGCTATTGGAAAATAGAACGTTAGACCTACAGAACGCTTACAGTCAAGCTCGGTCTCTCGACCTTGCACAAAAAAATGCTGTTGCTTTTGTCCAACAGGATTCTCCCACACCTACCATGAGTGCAGCTGCTAGAGAAGAGAAACCGTCTATGGAAGCCACGTTAGCCGCTACAAAACCACGATGTTGGTTTTGTGGAAATTTACGTCACCCACGAAGTAAGTGTCCTGCAAGGCAAGTGACTTGCCATAAATGTTCTAAAATCGGACATTTTGCAAAACTGTGCCATTCAGGCAATTCCAGTACTCAGTCGGCTGCTGTTGTCGATGCTATACATTCAATGTCAATTAATAACGGCCCCACACTTTCAACTATCTTTTCTGCTGCTACTGAGTCGGGATTTAAAGTATCCACTAATTTGTTTATGAAAGGACACAAACTGAAAGCCTTAATTGACAGTGGAAGCACCGATAGAAGCTTTATAAGCCACAATGTTGTCAAAAGGCTTAGGCTAAAGCAACACAGAAGCTCAGGATCAATTCGCATGGCTGCAGGAACACAGACCACAAAAATTGCAGGATATTGTGTTGTGGACTTCAGCCTTCTTGGACGTGAGTACAGAAACATTAATTTAAATGTAATTGAAGATTTGTGTACTGATGTGATCCTTGGAACTGATTTCCAAGAGCAACATGAAAGTGTTGTCATCAAATATGGTGGCAGCAAACCAACACTAACATTCTGTGCCCTGACAACTATTAATGTCAAACCTCCTACTCTATTTGCTAACTTATCTAAAAATTGCAAACCCATTGCAACCAAACCGCGGAGATTCTCAAAGCCAGACCAGCAGTTCATCGACTCAGAGACACAACGGTTACTGAAGGAGGGGATTATTGAGCCAAGTCTATCCCCATGGAGGGCACAACCATTGGTCGTGAAAGAGGACGGTAACCACAAAAAGAGAATGGTTATTGACTATTCTCAAACAGTCAACAAGTATACGCTGCTGGATGCATACCCCATGCCCAACATTGAAGGCACTGTCAACCAACTAGCACGGTATAAGTACTTCAGTACAATAGATCTGAAGAGTGCATACCACCAAATCCCCTTACATCCCAATGACAGACCCTACACTGCCTTCCAATCTGGGGGTCAACTGTATCAGTTCACTAGGATGCCTTTTGGAGTGACTAATGGGACTGCTTGTTTTCAGAGGAAAATGGATGAATTCCTCAAGAAACATTGTTTACAGGAGACTTATGCCTATGTTGACAATTTGATCATCTGTGGCACTACTAAGGAAAAACATGAGATCAATCTTCAGCGTTTCCAAAAGGCTGCCAGACTGGATAACTGGACCTACAATGAAGAGAAGTGCCAATTCTCTACCCAGACAATTGATCATTTGGGATACCGGATATCTGAGGGAATCATCAAGCCTGACCCAGAGCGTCTACGGGTACTTACAGAATTACCTGCACCCCAAAATCCAAAGTCGTTGGAACGAATGATCGGAATGTTTGCATATTATGCAAAATGGATAAGTAGGTTTTCGGACAAAATTAAAAACCTGAAATCTACAAAAATCTTTCCGTTATCAGGGGAGGCTCTATTATCCTTCCAGACACTGAAAACTGACCTGATAAATGCCAGCCTGACCGCAATTAGTGATGATCTAATGTTTGTCGTGGAAACCGATGCATCCCACAACTCTGTATCCGCTGTACTCAGTCAGGACAATCGACCAGTTGCTTTTCACTCAAGATCATTACAAGGCAGTGAATTAAACTATGCATCAGTAGAGAAAGAGGCTCTTGCAATAGTTGATGCTGTCGAGAAATGGAGACACTTCCTAATTGGTAGGCAATTCATTCTTAAAACAGATCAAAAATCGGTGCGATTCATGTTTGATAGACAAAATCGTGGCAAAATAAAAAATGAAAAGATTCTGCGCTGGAGAATCAATCTTGCCTCTTTTAGTTTTGACATCCAGTACCGAGAAGGAAAAGAGAATGTGGCAGCGGACACTCTTACGCGAACAAGTTGTGCTACCCTTACAGACAACAAACTGTTGGCATTACACAAATCACTGTGTCACCCAGGTGTAACCAGAATGACACATTTTGTTCGAAGTAGAAACTTGCCACACTCAGTTGAGGAAATCCGCACAATGACAGCCAATTGCCAAACATGCAACATGATCAAACCGAATTTCCACAAACCATCTAATTTGCACTTGGTCAAAGCAACTCAGCCATTTGATCGTCTAAGCATTGACTTTAAAGGTCCACTACCTTCTTCATCTCGGAACAGATACCTATTAACCATGGTAGATGAATTTTCCAGGTTTACCTTTGCTTACCCCTGCCCAAACATGGAAGCTAAAACTGTCAATAGCTGCCTGTCCAATCTATTCTCCATCTTTGGCATGCCTGCTTACATACATAGTGACAGAGGATCTTCATTTCTATCCCAAGAAACAAAAACATTCTTACACAATCATGGAGTTGTCACAAGTAGAACAACTCCATATAATCCAGAAGGCAATGGCCAAGTGGAAAGGTACAATGGAGTCATCTGGCAGTCAATCCTTCTAGCACTAAAAACTAAAAATCTTCCAGAGTCACGCTGGGAAGAAGTCTTGGCTGAAGCTTTGCATGCTAGTCGTTCATTGCTGTGTACAGCAACCAACGCTACACCACATGAACGGCTATTCAAGTTTAACAGGCGCTCAACCACTGGGATCACCTTACCAGCATGGCTAAGTCACCCTGGGAAAGTATGGATGAAACGATATCCCCGGAACAACAAACATGAACCACTGGTCGATGAGGTCGAACTACTAGAGGCAAATCCACAATATGCCCACATTAGGAAATCAGACGGTAGTGAGACAACTGTCTCACTTAAGCATCTAGCCCCCAAAGGCAGTGGCCATACTGAATCACCACAAGGAAACATTCCCGTGGATTTACCTATATCAACCCAGCCAGGAAGTCAATCCCCTAGAGACAATGATCGTGATCTGCGCATTCCTGTGGATTTACCAATGCCAACCCAGCCAGGAAGTCAGTCCCCTAAAGACAATCATGAACTGCCCTCCCAACAAACTATGAACAATACTGTGGAAGGACATATAAGTAGCCCACAAATGCTGCGTCGCTCCACTCGAGTCATAAACCCCCCTAATCGCTTAGACCTTTAAGGACACAACTTCATTTGCTTTGTAGATTTTGATGACATCACATTACACCCCACTTCTTTTCAATGTGGCGGTGATTGTGGTAAAATGATACTCATTTCAGAGTTGTCTGCCCCTTTCTAGGGGATTGTCCCCCGTTGTTTACATGTTCTCAGTTCGCCATCTTGTATCTACCTCGTGCGTTCTTTAAGTTGAATAAAACCTAAATCGCCTAAAGGTATTCTTTTCATTCTTATTATTCGCCACACAGGGTTCCCCATATTTTCGGCCTTGTGCTACATCAGAGCTACGCTTAGAAAATCAACATATGTACAGCACCGTACCTAGCATTTTGGGCACCCGGGTGGTTATATAATTTGCAATCCCTCTAAACATCATTCGAAAATTAAACATCTACTTCCTTACTAATCCACCTAAATTCCGCCTCAGAAAACTTACTACTCCGCCCGCCTCCTCTCGGTCCACCAATGCATATTCAACTATTTTCATCAGTTAGGTTTACGAAAATCTACATAAACACAGGGCTAAATGAAAAGACGTTAAGCAAAGAAGCAGTTGCCATTAATTTATGTCAAAAGCCTTTTGAGCGTTCCCAGGGTTAGGAACTGTGCGGCAAAGAGAAATGAATTAGCGATACCCAACTCCTCTCCAAATAATATGTCAGAATGTATTGAGTTACATTGTACCAGTAGCATAGAAAACTTCATAAACTATCTGCAATCTTCTTTGTCTGTCACCGTAGCATGTTAGTGATGAATTTATTAAGGGGTCTGGTAAGGGAAGAGAGCACAGGATGGTGGTGATGTGACATGACAAGGTTATTAGTAGGAAGGGAACACACGTGACCTACAAAGGAGTTTTAAGTCGATTTATCAATATAATTTTGGTATCAAGCCCCACAAAGGCACTTGTGGAATGTCCATGTGTGCGCGATTGCGAAATGAATCTCTGACGACAACCTTTGAATGTTGCTGACATCAAATTTTATTTTACTACAATTCTGGCTTCAAGTGGAGGAATCGATCTTTCGTTTATGGAGACAGAAATTAGATACGATAAACGAGCGTATTGTCGCTTCCCTAATGCTATCACTGTCTAGAGCCAGGCAAACAGATGTCCAGGAAAGGGGAGAGAAGTTAAGGAAGAATAAAATCATTTAATTTAGATGAATTACTGTTCTCTTAGCCCGGCATAGATTAATACGGGAGATAAATTAGTCCATGCGCCCGGCTTCATTTTTCTGTTTATTATACTTATCTCGGCCAATGAAAATCTCCGGACAAAATCGTAATCAGAGATAATACCATCGTCGATATTACGACATTGCGATCTGAGGTGTCGAATGGAGTAGATGATGAGACAACGTTGAAAGTGGATGTAGAGGATACGGATACACTTCAGTCCTTTCCCACCCTCTCATGCAACTCACTCTAGACCTTGTGTGCTGAGGCCCCGCCTTACGACTATACTTTTAACGAATCTTGAGACTTTTCAGTGTTTTTTGCAATTCCGCATAATCAGGGAACATCACAAATTTTGATTCAATCCGAGACTTTTCGTAACACCTTCTGTTGCTCTCAATTTTCTGTACAAATTTTAAATTAAAAATTAATTTGTATTCACTTTTTAACAGTCGAAGTGAGTGGCTAAAAATGTCGTGATAAAAAGCAACAAAAAGAGTGATCTAGAAAAACTTGTCAAAGTACTCCTTGCGTGGGGCACAAGAGAAAAAAACAATTTAGGAGCAAAGTCGAGTCTAATGAGTCTTCAGGAACCTCCACTCGCAGAAGTTGGAGTGATTCAGCCACGTCACAAGCTCTAACAGTCTATGTTAAACCATTTTGCAGAGTATCGTCGAGTGATGGTGCATGCGATAGTTGCAACAGAAGAGCTGGTCCGACATGAAGAGTTGATATAACCGTGCAAGAACTCGATACAAGCCTAAAAAGAATCGCATGGAAGAGCACCTCAGCTACTTTGCATTCCCCACCCAAACTCCGAACGATGACAATAATCAAGAGCATAAACTGAACTTAATCATATTTGTATTTTTTTTTTATTTTAAAATATGACATATTTTTATCCAGCAAATTTTGGAAATCGCCCATAGATTGCGAATATAATTTCTGGTTCACATATTTTGATTGTATCAATGGAATGTACTTTTAAAAAATGTAAGTGATTTAGGACCATTGCTTTTTTCCGTGTTCATAAAAAATAGTGTTAAATGCATGAGTCATCACTTAAATAATGAGTCATTTGAAAAGGACTAATATTAATATCCAATTTTTTTGGCACAATCTCTAACCAGAAAATGTGAGAAATAGGTTAAAGAAATACAAAAAATACATGCAAGTCAACCATTTCCTTTGCAATTTGCCACGTCGTTTTTGTCAGCATTAGAGATTAGTTCTTTTTGTTATCGTATCACTTTTAGGGACCCCGTCGTAGAATTTATACAAGGGAATGTCTACCATAAAAGCCAAAGTGAAAAGTAAAAAATATATAAAAGATTAAGAAAAAAGAAGACTTATGCTTTGAAGTAATGGAATATTTATTATTGTAAAAATTACCATAATTGTGGCATATGGCCGAAGGGGAAATGGAGAAAGGCTGGTCTTGGCTATCTATCCTAGTCAATCACAATCACGACCTATTCATCCAATACAATTTATCCAATTACCACAAGAACTCTTCCATCACCATTCAATCCTGCATATACCACAATACCACATATTCATTGGGGACTTCAAAACGAAAAAAAATCTCATGAAAATTCAGTCTTTTTTTTCCACAAAAATATATAAAAATTTCATGAATCATGAAATGAGGGGAAGGAGATGAAACCAGAAAGCTAACAAAAGATTGTAACAAAACAAACTAAAACAAAACAGATGTTAGTAGGACTCGTCCACCTTTCAAAATAACAAGTGTCCGTTATATTCTGTCGAAAGTCAGAATCAAGTAGCACACTCACTAATGGCGAGGGAAGGGTAAAAATAAATGACGGAATAGGAAAATCAAAGTCTGACCCAGCCGAGATGAGAAAAAGGGGGCAAAAAACAAAATGGGGAGGTTGGGAATCTCGACATGGATCATAACAAAAGAGAATGTCAGCAACAGGCTTGGAGCAACACTTATTCACATTAACTAGGAAAAACAAATAGTATCTAGCTTAACCATGGGGAGGGAACACAGGAAACCGCCCCAATGTGACTAAGAGGACTTTAAAAAAAAAGACATCAAGGATAGCCCCTTTCACACCAACCAAGCCCGCTACTTTCACCCACCTTTTGCTGAAATCTGTCGACACCAAGTGCTTACTATCAGTTCTGATCTTCACCTTCAGCTGATGCTGAAATAATCCTACAAGAGCCTGATGCGAATAACATTCGAATCGCAAGTTTCCCTCTATTTGCTACGTCCAGATCACCATTCTTGCCACGGCTAGCAGCGTCAGAAACACCATTCGTTTCTCCCCAGAATACGAGGGCGACACATTATCGTAGACGTATGCGAGATCGATGAGCACGAGCCGATCGGGAGCGATACGAGCCGTCAACTCGCCGACCTAGTCCAAGAAAAGGCGCACCTAAGGACACTGGTAGAAGGCGTGCGAAACTGTTTCTTCTACACCGATGACAGTCGGGCAAATCCATCTGAAGATTCTGTCATTGAAAGATAACGCTTTGAAGTAATGGTCAACAAGCCAATCTCGCAGATTCTTTGAATTTGATTCTCATTGGTTGGCCCACACTTTTGGATTTGTTTACAGATTAAGATGAGCTCAATAAAGAAGTATAGATCGAATGATATGCTTTTATCGTTTTCCTTTTTAAAAATTGGTATTGTCGTAAATGACGTTAAAAGTGACGATCGCAGAATTGCGTCGAAGTAAACTCTTCTCATAAGCGCTTCTAATTTTACCCAATTATCCATACACCAGAATAAGTTTAGTTCGCTAGATACAGATACACCCCCAATTTTTCGAGCACATTATTTTATCCGGACATGATTACTAGTAACCAGCAGATGTTTAAACTTGCTGGAAGATTTCAAGATTTTCAAGATTTCATATAAGATTATATCCCTTACTCAATCCTAAGACCAATACTGCTCTCAGTGAAGTATTTCTTTAATACTATGTCCTTTCTGGATATTGGCGATCATAACTCTGCACCAAGGGCCGGTACAAGGGTCTCATACCCTTGCCCCCAAATCTATGATAAGAGGCCCCTACTCTACTACATCTCTGTTTTCATAAGGTAGCATTCATATAAAATACAAATTATTGTAACCTAATTATGTACAATAATGCATCATATGCAATATCGAGGAACAATTCAACTAAAAAAATTAAAATAAATAGAATGTATCTAAATACAAATTAGAGACTTGTTATAACAGATCATTCCATCTTAAATAAATCAACAATGTGTTGCGCCAATTGATAATATCAACTTGAAATTTTCCTTGTTAAAAGGTTGAACAATTTAACACATTCAACATTATGGATAAAATATAGTGAATTTTATATAGTGTTTTTTCATAAGCAAAAAAAGTTCATAGATTTCATCAAAAATAAAAAATACAGAATGACATCAAAATTTGTGAAGATTTTTCGTCCTTTCATACTAATAGTTGTAATTTGTAACGTATATAAATGTAGGTAGAAAAGGCAAATGTTAATAAGATAGCGAGGGTCACAAAGCATTGACCAGGGACCCCAATCAAGCTCCCCCTGTCGGCGATAGTACACACCGAGACTGCTTTTCACAGATTATTTGCGATTTGCTATGCATTCTTAGGAAATGGAGTGGTTTCCCGTTGTCTTCTTCACAGTTTGACCGCCTAATGCTAGAAAGTCCAGTTTACCGTGACATTTAACCCTTGTCTGAGAGAGAGGGGGGAGAGAGAGAGAAAGGGATTCATGTTTTTCCCAAGGACATTTGTGTGAAAAAGAACACAACAGACTAACCCGAAATTTGAAGTTAGTTCCTCGGGTACATCTTCCACAACACTACTTGCACGTGAAGGATAAGTATAGCTAACATTTCATGAAGTGCATATTAAATGTGATACTTACAAACCTGATGAGAAATAAAGAATTTAATATGAAATATGTTTAACTGTAGAATTTATTTGTATTATTTCTTCAATTCAAAGTTATGACCAGAATGTCACTAATAACAGTCATTTAACACAAGCTACCTTGGATATACATTAAACAACCCAAAACATTTATTAGGTCATCCCATAAGTTCTGTTCGAATTTTAACTTTTTGTTAAAATGAACGAAATTTAAAGAGTATTTTATAATGTCTAATGGAGCTGAACATTATTTTTATGTTTAGATGCATTTAAACTGATCAAATTTTATTTCAGAGAACAATAAAATTAAATTTTGTTTGATTAAAACCCTGCTAACATGGAAGTACCCAAGAATCATTTGAGGCACATAATGCTTTATGAGTTCAAGAAAGGAAACTCAGCAGCCGAAGCGGCTAGAAACATTCACTCAGTTTATGGAAAGGAATGTGTGAATGAAAAAACTTGCAGAAAATGGTTTGCAAAATTCAGAGGTGGAGATTTCACCCTTGAAGATGAAGATCGAACCGCACGTCCAGTTGAGTTTTATGAAAAGCTTCTTGAAGCAGCCCTTGAAGAAAATCCTGCTTTATCAGTTGAGGAATTGGCAGTGGTTCTCAGTTCAAACCATACAACTGTTCATTGTCATCTTCAACAACTTGGAAAAGTTCCTAAACTTGGAAAATGGGTGCCTCATGAATTGTCTGAAAACAATCACAAATCCCGAGTTAACATCTGCTCTTCTCTCCATTCTCGCCAACTTGTTTCACCTTCTTTGGATAGACTTGTAACTGGCAACGAAAAATGGATCTTTTATCGAAATGTTAAGCGTCGTAGACAGTGACTTAGTAAAAGGGAAGGACTCCAGCCACAGTCGAGAAGGGAACTTCATGGGCAAAGGTTCTTCTTTCAATCTGGTGGGATTGCCAAGGAATAATCCACTTTGAATTCTTACCACCTAATGCAACAATTAATGCTCAAATATACTGTCAGCAATTAGAGCGTTTGAACCAAGCTTTGAGGAAAAAAAGACCTACTCTAGTGAATCGAAAACGGGTGATGTTTCATCAGGACAATGCGCGACCACACACAGCAAGAATCACCTCACAAAAGATCGAAGAACTTGGTTGGGAGAAAATTCCTCATTCACCTTATTCTCCCGACCTTGCTCCTTAAGACTACCATTTGTTTCGTAGCCTACAGAATCATTTGGAAGAAACAGCTTTTGTAACACAGGATGAGGTTAAAACTGACATTTGTGAGTTCTTCGAATCAAAGCCAAAAGAATTTTACAGTAATGGAATTAGTAAGCTTGTTAATAGATGGCAGGAAGTCATAGATAATCAGGGAAAATACATTGTTGATTGAATCTGTAATTAAATGTAACATTTGGTCACTTGTTTTCTTTATTCAAAATTCGGACAGAACTTATGGGATGACCTGATAGATGGTTGCTTCTCTTTTTCTTTTTCTCTATCACACACACACTGTTAACAAGTAGGATTTGTTATTTATCATGAAATCTAACTATAAAAATAGATGAAATCGGCAAGATTTTTCATTTCCAGCTAACTATACAGATGACATGTAACTAGTAACACATACTCGATCATTGATTTGTTCTATTTATTTAACTTCGTTCAGTAAAAATAAAATGTCAATTCACTATGACTCATGTGATCCACGAGTGGTTCCTTATATCTAATATTCCTTAAATCAAGGTTTTACTGTAGCAGAAACAGGTAAACCTCAGGCAAGAATAACAAGAATCCCGCATTGAATATAAAATAAATAAAAGCTATTCTAATGATGAAATCCAACAACAGCTGACATTTTCGACAGAATTCACCAGTGATTCAATTTCTTCATCTCACTACTCTACTTAATGCATTCAGTTTGTATTTTAGTGAAAAAGTGTTTTATTGTCACCATGAGCACCAAATCATATTTATCTGCTTTTATCTTTCATTTAAATATAACTTAAACAGCGGCCTATAAATGTAAGACGACTTAACGTAATGTTACGTGACATGCACTAAATTTTAAAATTTACATTCATACGTGATAAGAGTATTAACATAGCTTCCAGTCTGACACAGGAAAGAAAAAGGCACACTGTGTTCATGGCACTAACCACCAGTCACAATGACTCAGAGATAGTGGGCTTTTTGAAAATGGCAAGGTAAACAGGAGCAATGACAAGTTACTCTACGTGGACTTGACGGTAGCCACAGTGATGTGATTGTAATGGTTCTGGTAGTTGTGAGTTACAAGGGCCATGTCATTCTACCCATTTCTTCCCACGGGTCCTCAGAGTCAATGGTGCCACCTACATTGCGGTGTTAGATTATGTGTATTCCATCAAGACTCTGCACCCTTCCCACATGGTCCACATGATTGAGGAATGGCTGACTGAGAATCTTCATGACCATGCCACACTCAGCATGTAGACTCTAAGCTTCCCTGATTGGAATCTCTTAGAATAATATGTCAAGGGCATCATCAAGGGGAAGCTAACTAGTGGCCCTACACTATGAAAGTCTCACTGAAGACCCTTATCAATGATATGATCACCAACATGAACAAGAACCATCTGATCTTGGCATGCAGTCACTTCCAAGACCATTCTGAAGGCTGAGAATGGTTCCATTTTTCTAAGTTGAACATGAATACAATTTTTTATTTATTAATTAAAGTATGATTTCTTTACACAATATCCTCAATTACCTGGTGTACCCTGTATAGACTCTGGTCAAACTACAAATGCCACAACTTACTTGATTACTGATGAAATTAGTAGAAAAGCATATATTTGAATTGTCAGGATTTATGTTCTACATGCATAAAATACAACTTTCTATAATTCACCTGTTGTTAATGGCAAATATGAGCAGTGAACAACTTCGAGTGGGGGCTGCATGTATATATGAGGCAAAAGGCAAACAGGTAAGTAAACAACACAGACAGAAGAGAGGAATTGAAGTTTTTCTTAATCAGTTCACCTTCAAGAAAGGCAATAAAGCCACTAAAACGCAAGGTGTTACTGATTGTGAGAGAATATCAGAATAAACATTAAGGAGAGAGAAAAATAAAAGAATAGTAATTAAGACTACAGAATATAACAACATTAAACTTCAGGAATTTAAATGCAAAGTTGACCAAAAAGCAAGAAGCCAGAAGAGTTCCATAATTGAGAAGTGCAAGAGCAGAAACTGTTAGCAGTGAACTTATGGTTACATCTAGCAGCCATTTCAAATGTAAAATGATGAAACCTTGCCGCCAATCTAGTACTGTTTAAATTCATAAAGTCTAAAGAGGAAAGCTCATCAGAACAATTACCGTAATTTCTCGAAAATAATACACATTTTTTTACTGTAAACTACAGTTGATAGTAGGGGGTGCATATTATAGATAGGTTTAAACAATTTTTTTTTTCATTATCGATTTATAATAATAAATACGTACTTCTTCTAAAATAAGATATTATCCCAATTTTCTTGTGCTTATTAGTAACTGCATTTTTTACTTGGCGAAAAAATAAAAAATCTATAAAAAGGCCAATTTTGAAGAGGATATCAAGTTAAGAATTTATTGAAATTTTAATTTTCATCATCATCATCACTACTTTCTATTATAAAATCAATATCTAAATTATCATTAACAAATTATCATTCAAAATATTATCTTCGTCCTGTTCAAAATTATCTTCGGCCTCTTCATTCTCTTGCCAAAGGATGTCATCTTCAGAGCCATCCATGGCTGTCGTGAGACAACACTTCTTGAAACCTCTCTTTATAACATCCTCACTGACAGAATCTCAATATTCCTGAATCCATTTTACAATAAGTTTTTTGTTTTTTTCCTGTTGTCACCAGCAGTAAAACTGAGAACACCAGAAAACATCCAGTCATTCCATTTTTTACACATCTTGTTTAGATGGACAGTTGCAGACAACATCCATTACTTGAAGTTAGACAGTCATTCCCCCTGGTATAATAACAATATCAGTTCTCTTCTCCTGAAGTATATTCTTCATCCAAGGCATCCTATTGCAATGAAATGCATGAAGAACCAACGTACATCTACTTCTTGCAAATTCTGTTCTGTGTTACACCAAACATCCAGCAGCCAGTCCTTTGTGAGATTCTCATCCATCAACCCTTTTTCATGACATTTTACTATCATACTGGCTGGGCACTCAACGTTTTTTGGCAGAGATTTCCGTTTTAAAAAATTATGTCAGAGGGCATCTTCTTAACATCACCATATACGCCAAGCATGACTGTGAACCTATTCTTCTCATTTCCAGTTGTTTTTATTGGAACAAACAAGGGTGTTTAGTCAGCATTTCCAATACAGCCTAAATTATAGTTGTGCTTCTTCCTTAGCTGAATAAGAAAACGCTGAAAATTCAAAAGCTCATCTTCATAGTCATCAGGCAAACACAGGGCTATGGATGTTCTTCTAATAGACATATCAAACCTCTTCATAAAAAGTTCACTAGTTTGCTGAAGCTTTTAATGTGTTTCCAGGATACATGGTTTTCTGCAGCTTTGTTTCCTATTCTTTCTGCTAATTCTATTACTTTTTGTTTAAAATTTGCATTATAATTCACACATTGACATTTTGGTGTTAAAATATTGTATTTATCAGGAAAACCACATGGTTATTTTCAACATTATCTTAACCATTTAGTTTTGATTTTATTCTTAATGTCAAAGTTGACAAAATGTCTTTATAATTTTTTTTGACAAAATTTATAGATGCGTGTTATACATAGGGATATATATATTTCTTGTTGGGATGCGTATTATTTATGTTTGCATATTATTTGAGAAATTACAGTACGATGAAAATATTTATAGAAAAGTCATAGGGAAGCTATGTTATGGCATTGGGAAAGTGACTGAAGCCAAGATAACGGGTCAGGACCAATAACATTGCAGATTCTTATTCATAGTTTCTTAATAATCTCTAAATATAGCAGAAACACCAGACCAGATGTAGCAGCAATATTCAATGCATGGATGAATGGTAGACTTATATAGGCGTAAGACAGATTCTGGCAAGTGAAATTTTCTAGTGCGACTTAGTAAACCGACATTCCTAACAGTAGACCTAGCAATTGATTCAATATAATCTTTTCACTTTTATGTCAGGGGAAAACATTAATCCCGAGAAGGTACAATGAATCACACTCCTGAAGGTTAGCATCAGCCATGCCAATGGAAGGCAAAAAGGGTTCTCTCAGATGATTAAGTGAGAGCAGTTTCATTTTGAAGGTGTTAAAATTAACAAGCCATTCCTTGCCTCACTTAACAGAAAATTTAGTTTAGTAATGAAAAGTCTATTCTTTGTTATCATTTTGCCAGAACAACTAATTCATTAAAATCCTCTGGGTTACTAATAAGGAGCATGGATTTAGAAATAAACAGTCAGCCTGAAATTTGTAAAAAAAAAATATCACCTGAAATTAGCATAAAAAATGTTGACAATATTTCATCTCATTCAAAAAGATAATACTCTTATTATGAATGGTTGATAAAAAAAAATTCTCAACCCAACCAAGAATTCCTTCAAAAAAAAAAAAAAAAAAAAAAAAAAAAATTTCTACTTTGGTCCAATCTTGAGAAGTGGGTCCAGGGCTGAGAACTTTACATCTGATAGTTATTTTAATAGCTTGTTAACCAGAACCCTATGACATTCATTATGAGATACATGCAAATAAAATCAGATTGACACAGAATATAGTTTTTGATAGTTTGATTGAAACTTTTAATTCTTTTTTCAGCGTGCACATACATACACACACATGAAAAAAAAAAAGATATAGAGTTTTTCTTTTTTTTTTTCAATTGTATGATTAATTTGAGTGTATAGTTAAAATGACTTTTGAATTGATCATCACAATCTAGTGTTTTCTCTGCTACTTGAATATACTTTACATTTTTTTAAAAATGCAGAGAATATTAATATTCTTAAAATTACAAGGGTTAGCATTGCATCATAGCCAGTTAATTCACCAAGCTTCTTCAGGATACATTTTTTTTATTTGTTAATCCTACTCTTTAAGATGAGGCTGTCTTTCCAAATGATGTCTTTAGCATTTTCTTGAAAATTCACAGCGTCCGCTGTAAGTCACAGGAAATCATTGAATGATTTAAAAAACAGAAAAATCATGTGGATAAAAAGTTTTTCAATTTTAACTACTGTTTAGTGTATTAACATATTTTACAACCTTATTTCATGAATCATTCAGATTATAATCTTTATCTTGGTTATTTTAATGACCTTTTAACTAGTTTGCTCAAGTGAGTAGCAAGATTCTTTGTCTCTCAGTTTTGGTAATACCTTTCACTGGACAAAGCAAAGAATTTCTGGAATAAGATGAGAGATCTTTTTCATTCAGTACTTTTGAAGATAACCAGTTGCAACAAATCAGCTGTGAAAGAGTGGACAGTGCATTAAGTGAAATAAAGTATTCAATGCAACAAAGTTGAGGACATTAGTCAAAATAATGAATCAAATAACTCAGAATATGATGCATCAGACAAAAGGACTTGTATCTTTACAGTTTTTTTAATACTTTCATGATAAACATTTACATCAGTTAATCTGTTATAATTGTACAATAATTCTTCAAAAGGAGAAAAACTTTATCAGCTTAAGCATTTGCAAAACCCTTTTCTCTGTACATTTTGAACCCCTTAAAGTTTAAACAAACACTTAATGCTTTCCTTTATAAACTTTATTAAAATATTTATTTTTTACAAGTTGGACCTGTAAAAATTAAAATGTTTATAACTAAAATTTTCCAATTATCTCATGCCTCTACTATTCTTGCACATTTTTCCTTCATCTCCTCATTCTTTCTCTTATTTTTTCTGATTTTCATTATCCACCCAGATTTTTCTCTAAATGTTATGCAAACATAAATGAGTTTCATATGCAAAAGCAAATATGGAATGCACCAATATTCTCTTGTATCCTGTTTCCTCTCTTTTGCTTTATCTCTTTATAAAAATCTTAAGGTATCACAATTTTTACACCTTTCCATCCTCTTGTCAGCATTCCTCTCTTTTTTATTATATATCCTCTTTCCCACTGTGTTATGTGGACTCTCTTGTTGCAGATGACAAATGAGAGAAAAGTAAAATAAAGCAGTGCTAAATTTTTATGGATATGCATGTATCTCCCAAGGCCTGCAGATGTTTTGAAAACTTTTAGACAGATGTAACATGTGGTTGAGCCATTTTGTTTGAGAATTAATTACCACATGTTTCTATAAGTGAACAGCAAGGCCTGCTTTACTGTGCACGACAAAGCCACAGTGGCAGGTAAGGCTATCATTAAGAGGAGCAGCATGCTGCCAACTTTCTTTAATAATTGCATGCAGTTGATGCCAATGTTAAATTCAGCCTTGCTCAAACCTTTGTATAGATAAGAAGCAAGATAGAGCTCCTTTGCTCTGATGCTTTGTTTTTCCAGGAAGAAAAATGAGATGCTTCATTGCATCAGATTGTCTTTGAGTTTATCTTTGGAATGTAAGAATGGACTTCCAACTGACATGCTTGTTAGAAGCTAGCCAAAGAGAAATTGTTTTAAAAGTCTGCTATCACTCATACAAGAAAGATACCTATCTTGGCTCCATTGAATCCAAAGAGGCTAAAATGGACAAAGAAATTGAGTGTAGGATTGGAAAGCCTAGTTCTGTCTTCGGTAATCTTTATCACAGGCTTTGGAATACGCATGGTGTTTTGTTAAATGTGAAAATTGATGCATACAAGTCAGTAGTACAATTATCATAAGATCATAACTGCTTGATAATCATGGTCTTGGTGTGAAACTAAGGTTGATATTTCTGGACATATTTCTGGTCATTGTTATTATTACAGCTCTGTCTTTGTTTAGTTTCCCATTTCAGATTTATTTATTCTATAGGTATTGAGTCCTGTTGTTTTTTTTAGATAAGGTAAGTTCCTGTTTTCTTTTCTCAAGCTTTACATTGGCAGGGTTTGTTTTTGTACTTTGCCACTTTAGTCAGTTTATATTAGGTTGGTGCAAAAATAATGTCGTTTTCTCACATGAAGTTGAACGTCAAAAAACGACATTATTTTTGCACCAACCTAATATATATATATAGACAAAATGCCAAGATTTAGAATATAGATCTTGAAAGGAGATAGAACTTTATTTGAAATTGGAGCATCACAATCTTCATCTTCTCTATATAGAAACTTAATAAATATCTTGGAGAGAATAAGACACACACAACTGTATAAATATATGCACTTGGGTAGTGATGTTTACAACATTATGGTTAGAAAGTTTGATCCACACTATGTGCCCCGGGCTTAAAAGCCTGTTTCTGGTTTTGTTTCAACTCATGAGATAATGCACATCTCTTGAAATTACCCCACCATAGTATAACTTCATTTTCCATCAATTTTTTCTTTCTTTGAAAAGCCTCTTTGTGGTCCTTAAGTTCCTTAAATTTTTTGTTTAACATGTCATAGAATCATCATTGCAGGGATTAGGAAGACTAACTTCACTTTTTTCAATTGTTCAGAGATTCTACACACCAACAACTTTCATTAATATTTCTCTGGAACTGTGGAAAAACATTTATTCTTGTTCAATATATATGTAGGTAAATGAGATAACTAGATATTAGCGACCGTATACGCGTGTGCTGGTGTGCATACACTGGTAAGCAAATAAATAATCACCAGATTTAGCCAAGAGGTGTAGACATAATAGTGCTCAATGTGATTAGACAGTGCTAAGAAATATATGTTAATAAATACACATAGAGCTATGTTTGATGTGCGACTCAAATTTTATTGGTTACCCAACTCATTGGGCATGAGATATCGCTTATTGTTTATTTTAAAAAGTACTTTTTAAAATAAACAATAAGCAATATCTTGTGGCCAATGAGTTGGATAACCAACGAAATTAGAGTCTGACATCAAACGTAGGTATATATGTATGTATGTAGGTAGGTATATGTAATCTTCAACAGTTAACAAGAAATAATATATATAAATGAAAAAGAAAAAACACTAAACACTGTTTAAAATCAATAAAAAAATTTTTTTAAAAAACAATTTAAAAGTCTTCAATAGTTGCCTTATACACTTGAGAATAGCTGCAGAAGGAAACAGCCAATATCAGGAATTCAAAATTAAACCATTAAAGCTGCCAGTCTGCATAAACTATGGAATCTTGCCTTCCTGGTATTCTGCTTAGAATTGCATCAATTCAACTTTTTAGGCTGTTCATATTTAAAGAATTTAAAAATGAAACTTGAAATTCAGAAGAGAAAAGGAAACTGGGAAAGAACAGATCAACCCAAAGAGAAAACTTTATTCAGAAAAGTAATAATATTTGGGATTTTTCTCTTTGTATTTTAAAAATTTGTTTGTTATTTTTTAAATATAAGAAAAAACTTCCAAGTAGTGGAGTAGGACTTGAAAAATAGATAACTTTTTTTTTTCTACAAACAGGAAGAGGTGGGAGCAGAGGATGGGGAGATAAGATAAATGGTATGACATGGAAAGAAAAATACAAATATTATGACATATTTAAATAAAATTATAAAAGATCTAAACTATAATATTTTTAAGTTATTTCCAATTCTTTCCTCCCTTTCCACAAAATATTGGAAACAAACGAACAAGTGTAACATCAGCCACTCAAAATGTCAGTCTTCCCTTGGATTTATTTGGTTGAAAAGATAAACTATTTTATATTATAAACATTCATCAAAGAAGAAAGAATAAGTTCATGTGGTTTGTTTTTGGTTTGTTTGGTTTTTTTTTTATTAAAAACAAAAGCCAAAACAAATGATGTTTGCTGATGTCCATTTGAAGACAAATGACATCAACCAAAACTTCGAGATCTGAAAAAAAAAAAAAAAGTGTTGGCCACAAAGTTGATCATTAAATGACAAGTGTCAAAGAAAGAAAATTGGCTTTGAGATTAATAAACCAATGTGGAAAGAGAATTAATGTCTGGAATGTCCTTAATCCTGCTATACTATTTCCACAACAAAATTCCAGAGGTCAAGGATCAACAGCCAAAAACTGTCTGTCTGTGCAGTTTTTTTGTTACAACTGAACCAAAACAAATTTTCATTTTTATAAAAAAAAAAAAAAAAAAAAAAAAAATTATAATTACAAATTGGGCATAGAAATTTAATTCAATAACCAAAATGTTGATTTTTTTTTTCTTTAAATTATTTTTAAAGAGTAGAGATATTTTGTGGCTCCCTTCTTTCTCAAGTGATCAAAACCAACCATCCTTTCAGTTTGAAATCAGACAGATATCTGGTTAAATAGAAAGGGGAAATGAGAGTAAAGGAGGGAAGGAAAGAAGGTCACATGTCTACCAGAGCAGATTTTGATTGATCAGTCCAGTTCTTCTGTGGTAACCTCAAGTCCACTACTACCCATAGCCGAGTCAAGATCAGAATCATCGCCACTGAACAAACTTTGAAGTATATTCCCTGAAACAACAAAGACAATAAAATGCAAAGAGATTAGGAAAAAAAGAAATTGTATTTTCTAACATGAATCTGAAAAAGAGTCAAATCACTTTTCTTTTTTTTTTTTACAAATTTTTACATATATGCTTGTTGACATTATCAAAAATATAAAAATTAATATTGCAGTTGAACCATTTATCTACAAGGAAATAAAAAATAAATCGATTATTTGAAAGAAAGATTAGAAAGTTCTATGCATGACTAAGTTTTCAATTATAAACTTAAGGAAGCGAGAAGCACCTCTCTCAACTTTTCAAACAAATAACAGAAACTGTTCAGTATATAAACACGTGAACAATTCACCATGTCTATTATTACCAACACTTGTACTAAGTGTGTGGTTTGGAGAAGAAATGTAAGAACAAGGGAGACTATTACGTTTGTACTAAGTTACCAGTTCTAATATGAATTGCCTCCCATTAATCCTAATCCAAAATTTTTAGGTTTGAATTTGCTTCAAAGAAAACAATATTAGATTGGAACAAATTGAATATCTACTTTTGTGCTACATTAGTACAATCAGTTCTTGCGAATAGTCCTCTTCTGTTTTATGCATACATCTATACATCATTTAAAAACTCTGCATTTCCACTTTTGAAGATTGTTTGAATTATATATATATATATATATATTTATTTATTTATTTGAAAATTGTAACATAAATATGTTATAAAATCACTACAAAGACAGGAAATATCTCCACGACCCTTAAAAAGAAAAAGAAAAGAAAACACACATATATATATATATGTGTGTGTTTTCTTTTGGTTTGTTTACTTTTTTATGTTGCTGTGTGGGTTGATATATTTATGTTTGCTTCTGTATCTGTATATATGCATATATGTATGTGGGTATATATATATATATATATATATATATATGTTTGTGTGTAGGTATGCTTTTCTGTGTTTCTGTCTGTAATGAAGAATATGTGTACATGTATTTTTTTTATTTTCTTTCACATATTGCTATATATTTATATTCATGTATGTATACTAGTACGTATATAGATATATATGAAATATTTATATATATTTGTATGTTTGGGAGTTTTCTTTTTTATATATTAGATGGTGTTATTTTTATGCATATATATCTATTTTTCTGTCCATGTCGAATTATATCTATTTAACCATTTTTAAATATGTGTCTTTGCCCGTATAAGTTATATTTTAATAAGATGTTAATAACACATTCAAACTTGAATATTTCTTGGTGGGTGTATCGGCATGTCTTTGTCAATGTATGTGTGTATGGTCACTTGTGTGTACCTTTCATTGTGCATATATGTTGTCATTATTTTTTATTTTTTTTAAGGGTCGTGGAGATATTTCCTGTCTTGTCGCGTGTTTATATATATAAATATGTATGCATGTTTGTGTATTATAATCAGATTGTGTATGTATTGTCTTTTGCAAGATTTCACCCTACCCTGCCTATGTCTTTACTCCAAATGTATCTATGTTGTCACGGAGTTCAGAGCAACATTAGATCTTAACGCTTATTGCAACTTAATTTCAATAAAAACAAAATAAATAGAAAAACATAGGTATTTTTTTTTTCTCAGTTTCTTCTTTAAATAATTTTATAATTTTAAACTTAATATAGATTAAATTTAAAATTGGTAATTTTTAATTTTTAACTTTATATTATAATTTAATATTTATTAGAATGAATTCTATTTTAGTCTAACCCTAACATTAAAGCATTAAATAATTATTATAACCTAAGTCCATTGTCAAGATTTTTGAATTCTCATATACTTGTATTCTGATTGGTCATTCCAGCCTATGTAATAGCGTTTCCCCTAGCGAGGGATTAAAACCCTTTATTCTACATTCAACACCACCACTTGATAAGACACCAGAAGTGTTGAAACAAAATGGCTATTTTTGTAGTGATTTTTTAACATATTTATGTTATTTTCAAATAAATAATTGTATATAGGTGGGTCCCCCTTAGATCAAAATGAATTATACTTCTCTAATTACCCTGGGTAATGTAGTATCAGAATATATATGGTTATGGGAGTCTATCTCCAAAACCCTAGGAGGAGTTCGATAACAAACAAACAGACATGTTTTGAATGTTATAAGCCTACCACTATTTTTAATATAAATTACAACAGGTTTTTTTTAAGTTGATTACATACGTGTCAAAATCTTAACCAAGGAAGGATCCTGACATATTTTCGAATTTACTTAAAATCTTTTTTCAAATGTATTCTCAATTGCCAATTTAATGTAACGATTTCTATCTACAATCCGGATGTCATTTTAGGTCATCACGAGAATTAATATAACTGAGACCATTTTCTTTTCCACCTGCCTACGTGATGATAACTTAATATCTTTCTTTCCCCTACTCCCTATATGAAATCACTATTCTTGATTTTTAAACCTCAAGGAAATTTTTCCATCATTTGGTTTACAGGTCTGAGGATTTGAAGCCATGTTTTATCGGCTTCAATGAAATAAAATATCACCTACAGTTTTTTAAGTGTTTGTTTGTCATTATATATATATATAGATAGAGAGAGAGATATTTCCCAAATATGAATAAATATTATTCTCATGTCATATTCAAGGAGTCACTTGCAACATCAACGGTGCTTTGTTGGTTCAAAAAATTGTTTTTAGCAATCTGGAACATAATCCCAAGACATCATTCAACAATGACAAATAGAAGGCAATTATGGAGGCTTATTCAAAAACAAACTCAGGCATTGGGAGTTTGGTTTAATCCATACAGTTGGAAAGCATCAAATACAAATCTAAATGCCCTAATTTGAATTTTGATTAGCAGTTTGGTTTGACATTTACTGCAATTTATTTGGGTTTTTTTTCTTGGTTATGTGCATAATGTTAATGAAAGGAGTTTTCTATACTATAATCAGAAATGTGGCTTTCTTTGGGCCAGCAATTTTGCTTCCCTCCCAACTTTCCCTAAACCAAATCTTCATCTCCATATTATCCTACTGTTTGGTGATGGTGTGTAATTAATTCCTCCATTACAACATCTTGCAGTTTGGTTAAACTATCATAGAAAAGTTCAATTATCATGATCTGGAATTAATATAAGTTGCAAACTATTTGACCAGCAAAAAATCAATTGGCTAAAACTAATGCAGTGAAACAATGAAGTCCTCTTCCATCCTTTCTATTCACCAGATCTGACCCTTACCAATTACCTATTTTTATGGTCTTTATGTGGTTAAAATACCATCGGTAGTTTTTTATCCTGATAGAATAAAGTCACTGTCAAATCATTTAGCAACATTGTTTATGTTAATGATTCATACTTTAAAACACTATTTTGTTCAAATATGATATAACAATAACATACTTTGTAATTTACTGGTTTGAAAGGTTTGCCAAATGCAATAAGAATGGTTTAAATTAACAGTGATCTGTCATAGTTGTAGTAGTAGAAAAAACAGAACACAAACTCACTGTGTTGTGGTTAATAATCCTCAATATATTCAGATATGGAACACAGAAAAAATACAAGTTGAATAAAGCATAAAGTTTTCTTGGTTCAAAACATCTGACACTTCTATCAAAGTGAATTTCAATGCCCTTTCATGGTGGACTGTTGAAAAAAAGGGCCAATATGCAAATGCTTTCGAATGCTTTACTGGTCCCATTTATGTGTGTTCTCTGGTACAATCCAAATATGTAAAATGTACTTATCTGGTTACACAAGTTGTACTGTATTCTCCTTTAATCAAGTCATGTTAATGAAGTTTTGAAACCTGTCCTATGATTATGTTAGTCATTATTGTATCTTTTCTCAAGCCAAACTGCTGAATTATTCAAATTAAGTTGTAACTTTTGGCATTAACACTTATTTCTCAGAAAAAAAATGTAATTTTGCTTGACAAGTGTTTCTTTCCCTTAATTCTAAATCCTTCAAGTCAAAGAGGCTTCCCATAAAATCAATCATCTTTCTGTAACAGACACAGAGTTTCAAAAGAGCAAACCTTTTACTTTAGTTATAGATAAACGTTAAGCAATGAAAAATTTGATGTACACACTTAAATACTTTAATATGTAAGTCCCATACAATTCAGAAACTTTTTGTGTTAAATTCTAGAAACTTAAAAATTCTAGGCAGTTTCTGCATCCCAAATAAAAATATAGAAAAAAAGGTTTGAAGCAAGTAAAAAATACAGTGAAACATATCTTACTTGGAGAATTTGCTTTGGAGCAATGTTTAACATATGTTTAACATATTAATCTTAAAGATCATTACTACTGTAGTGAATTTGATCTTCACTCGGTGCCACACACTTATTCCAGATTAAGCTAAACATAGAAAATAGCTATAAGATAATGTCTTACAACAACGTAAGAAATAGGAAATAACTGAAGTGGATAAGTAGAGATTTGCAGTTATAAATTATCAACTTACCAAACATTCCATGGGGTGAGTGCTTAGGTGGCGGTAGTCCAAAGAAAAGTTGACCTATTCTATCAAGATACTATTAGGAAAATAAAAAGAAAACATTAAAAGCCAAATAATCAAAACAAAAAGACCAATATGAAAAAGAATCTTAAAAAAAAAAAAAAAAAAGACACACATTTTCAGTTCTATAAAAAAAGATTAAAACTAAGGGGGAGGGTACTTGACAGCAATTTCCCGTTTTTCTTATCTAAAATGACATAATATTGCAATGACATTATCTGTGAGACTTCAAGTAACAAAGAGAAATCAGACATTCTTCATTATGATTCCACAAGAAATAAAATATAGGTATATTTAGAGTTATTGCAGGTTCAGTTCCAGACCAGTGCAATAAAACAAATATCACAATCAAATGAGTCATATGAATTTTTTCGCAGTACATATACATATTATTATGCTTACACAATAGTGTCATCTGTTAAGTACACTACATCATTAAGTTAAAGAAAAATGTACATACTTTAATTAAAAATACTTTATTGCTATTAAAATATAAAATACTTGCAATTAGCAAAATGGTGCAAATCAACTTGCTCAGAATAAGGTTGTCAAAAAATAATCAATTTGTAGCACAATAAAATGGATTATATCTTTAAAAACAAAGAATAGATTTTTGATTGTGTCATATTAAAATCTGTTTTTAAAACACCTAAATAAATCAAAAATTATGTTGGAAATTACAATTCTACAAAATGCCTTGAGAATCTCTTTACTATTTCAAAATTACGAGGCCAATTTCAACATTTCATTTTGTAACTAGCAAAGTTAATCAAGTTTACAATTCAAGGAAGATAACTCGTGGATGAATTGTTAACAAGATGCAATTAAATGCATATATACGATCAAAATTCAACAGATTGATTTTAATTCAAGGAGATTGATTTGAACTATTATCAGAATTAAAATTCAGATTTTCTTTCTTAAGGAAAAATAAAATAAAATAAAAAAAAGCAGGACAAAAAATAAAGCAGATAGTCGCTGTATTTTCCCATAACTGTAATTCATGGCACAAAGTTAATGAATCATTGGTATCCATCTTTTCTACATTTTGATATTTGATTATAAAAAATCATTGTAAAAAGACAAATACAAAGAATGTATTATGTGTTTGAGTTTATGAATAATTGACAAAAACGACTAAAAATTAAAGCTTACTTCTATACAAATAGACTTTGTAAACAAGCTATAATTGCTATTCAAGGCTTAAAAAAAAAAAAAAAATGATCAAGAATTTACAAGAAATGAAACAAAATCCATTTTGTTACTGACCCAGTAAGAGGATTTTAAGTCTCGCAACAATAATTAAAACAAAATCTAAAAATTAAAGAAATCAATTTACCTCTTTGTATGTGGGATCTCTGTTTATTGAGGTTTCATACTTTTCACATAATACAGTGAAAACACTAACTTTACCACTGAAAATTTAAAACAGAAAAATATAAAATAATAAATATTAACCGAGGTATGATTTCATAAAAAAAGAAAGTCATGGGTCACACAATCACTTCAACAACTAACATTTCGAATGTAAGATCAAATTGTGAAAACCCTCAGAAAGAATGAACATGCAAGAAAGAAAAAAAGTTAAAAATCAATGCCAGCTATCAATATTTCAACCAGTAACTTTCTATTTCCAACACACAAAGGAAAATAAATAAAAATAACTTTAGTATATTTAAAAATACTCTTAACATGAGTTGTCAGTGTCATAAAATTTTCATTGTTATGAGTTTTCTTAATGTAATGTGAATTAGTTAATATTTGTAAAATAAAATTTCACACGATGTCATACACTAGGCTAGTGGATTAAAGTGTTGGTTTGTGTATTTGGTGACATAGTAATTGTGAGTTCAATCCTTGGACTGGTAGTGTGTACTTGGTCTCAGTTGAAACAGGGCAAGCAATAACTAAGCAGTACTAAATAGGAACTAGAGAAGATATCCCTGGATATGAGTAGTGCAATCCAAACAATCTACACCCATAGTTTAAATAATGAGTTCAGTTCAAAATTCCCTGCAGGTTACCTGAATCAACAAGCACCTGATGAAGGCTGGAGAGTACAACAACCAAAACACTGTGATAACAAAGAGGAGCACAATAGTCAGTTTTATCTTTCATTTTGTGATGCCAAAGGTGAGATTCACAATACACAGATATGGATCAATTTTTCAGCTGCAAGATTGACAGTCCAAAAAAAAGGTTCTATGCAGACAATTCTTATAAATTTCAAAATGAAAACTTAATTCTATTTCTAAAAAGCAACAAAATTGGTTTTAAGCTGATATATCCTTTGTTAACTCTCACACCTGTGAACAAAAGATTGGAAATGAATCATTGATTCTATTCGTAGAAGTACTGAATCCAAACTGCAGCTGATGTATGATCCATTTTCCATGGCTTCAAAATTGTTTGGCCTGACAATCAGTTTCAGCTAGAGCTAAATGCTTTATTGACCTGCACCAAATACCAACTTTCCCTACACCACCTATCAGCATATATGACACCCAGCTTGCAAATGTCAATACTTTCAAATACAGGAGTAGTACAATTTACCAGGATGGTTCTCTGGACAAAGAAATTGATACTCAAAATAGGCACTGAGAAGGCTTCTTAACAGAGTGTAATAATAGCACAACATATGCAACAAAACTAAAAATGTCCCACATAATAATCCTCCCTTCTCTCCTCTACAGATGCAAAACATGGACCTTATACTGCAGACTCATCAAGAAATTTGAAAGGTTTCACATGTATGCTCTTCACTTCATACTTGGAATTAAGTTACAGAATCACATCACCAACATTGAAATTTTGGACCATGTGAACTTAACCAATATTGAATCAATGCTCATTAAGGCACAAGTCTGGAGTGGCCACGTCATCTGCATGTAGCAACATCATATTCCCAGATTATGTTGCAGAGAGAGCTGCAAACTGTCAGAAGACATCAAGGCCAAACAAACAGCACAAAGACACAATCAAAACTAACCTCCAATGTTGCAAAATCAAACCAAGCTACAGGAATGTGCAGCCAACCGATCACATTAGTGTGTCATTATCCACCAAACCTAGACAAACTTCAAAGCCTGGTATAAAAAAAAAAAAAAAAAAAAAAAAAAAAAAATCACAATTCAAAGAGGACAATGTGACCATGCAACTTTGCCATTGATCACAACCACCAACTTCCAGTGTCCCCATTGATTCAGACACTGCATGTCCAGACTTGGATCCATTGCAAGACAAAGTCTTCTTTGGATCCAAATAACAACTATGATATGAATGCCACATGCAAACATGAAAATATCTAATAAAACCCTTGTCTCTTTGTTGGTTTTCTGTTATGCTAAGACACAGAATGGGAGTACTGCAAAGTCCCAACCACAAAATGGAATCTATTGTGTTTGTGTTCACTGAAAGTAAGAAACTGTTGCTGGTAAAAAGTCATTACAACCTACTACTGATGATGTTGTCTGCTTTGTTGCCATATTGTTTTAAAATTATTAAAAAGCTGAAAAAAATGAGTTAGAGAAAATGAACAGAAAAATACATTTCATTCAATGTATTTGTTTGCTCTCTCTCTCTCTCTATATATATATATATATATATATATATATATATATATATATATATATATATATATATATATATATATATATATATATATATGGTCTGCAGATAGTGTTCAAGCATGGTACAAACTGTTGCCACTTGATGTTAACCTCAGCGTCCACTTTTATATTTATATACACTCTATCCCTGATATTGAATACTTTTACGCATAAATCTAGCATACCTTAAAACTATATTTTTTATCATTATATAAATATATATATATATATATATATATATATATATATATATATATGATCCATACATGAATATAATAACGTTAATTATTTTTAATGAATACTAACCTAATTTAGAAGATGTGTGCATAGATTTGGGGTTATTGGTGCAGAAAGTGGGCTTGGTATTCCATGTTCAAATGTCATCCAAGGCTGTTACATTCTCTTTCACACAAATACCCTTGGAAAGCTAGTGGTTAATAGCTGGGTAGATTGAGCCTTCTATTTTTGGTTAGCAACCAGCCTAGAAGACTGTGGCAGACATGATGAGACAGAACCTGGGACGAGCACAACTGGTTCCAACTTGCCTTTTCCCCGCCAAAAAAAAAGAGCCCGTATTTGCTTAGCATGAAGGGCTACTGCAGTTGAAATGAAGGAGAAAAAAAAGAAAGCACTTACTGCTCTGCCGTAATCCGTCCTCAGCCAGATAACGTAAAAGAATAAGGGGAGACTTGCATCGCCTTTTTATGAAATGAATATGCAATGCATTATGGGACAGAGACGGAATGAACTATGGGATCGCATGAAGACGCAAGGGATTATGGGTAGATGGACAAATATAAAAGCACCTAGTTTTTCCCAGTTCGGCAGAAGCTTGGAGTGACGTTCCCGGTTGGCGGCTGGAAAAGTCTGTTTGTGCGATTTTGAGACGGAACGACTAGAGGTTGGATTACCAGTTGGGAGAGCTCGAATTTACTCGCTGGTGGCAGTTTTTCTTTTTATTTCATCACAAGCTATTTCGGTATATTACTTCTGCAAAATGGAAGGCAAGATCTTTGACGTCCATTTGATTCCAGAATTCAGCGGCGCCCCAACGGATATGCCCATTGTTGAATGGATAGAGAATGTGGACTTGGTCTGCGAACTTTGCGCCATGGACAAGATCGAGCGCATCATGCCTCTACGACTACGAGGCAGTGCCCTTGCCGTGTATAGACAACTTAGTAAAGAGCAGAGGGCAGACGCGGAACAAATTAAACAGGCCCTTATGACTGCATACGCGACTGACAGATTTAATGCGTTCGACCAATTTATGGGACGGCGTCTTCGCCCAGGGGAAACAGTGGATGAATTCCTGGCTGAAATGCATCGTTTGGCGCGGCTAGTAGGAGAACCATTGCCTGATCGGTGGATGGCATGTGCATTTGTCAGGGTTGCTACATCATGTTAGGCAGCTTCTCAAAGCTTCGTCCAGGATGGATGAGATGAATGTAGAACAGATTCAGACCTGAGCAAGGGCTATTATGACGGATGACGAAGGGTGCCAGGTATTGGCCGCCGCATCCGTAGAACTACCGCACTCAGAAGCTGACGCCCCCCCTGCCAAGCCCATTAGCAGAACGATTACAAGTGCTATGGACCCAACCATATGGCGAAAAATTGTACACAAGGACGTCAGGAGAGGTCAAACAGGACGCAGAGGTCTGGCCGCGACAAGCGGTGTTTTCGGTGCAATGGCATTGGACACATTTCCTCAGAATGCCAGGGAAACTCCCAAGGGGAGAAGGCGTCAGCCTCAGCCTCAGCCTTCTCCCCGAGCAAGTAAAAACCCGGAAGTTACCCACCGTACAAGTATTTGTAAATGGAGTAGAGTGCACAGCCCTAGTGGATTCGGGATGCTCACAAACACTGGTGAGCAAAGTTGTGTGTCACAGCTGGAGGCGGGAAGAGGTGGGAGTGCTGACCGCCGACGGGAGGACCCTGAAGTGCCGTGGATACGGCAAAATTAAGTTGGGCGTCGAGCAGATTCAGCCTGTGACTGTTGAGGCTTTGGTCGTGGACGGACAGTTGCTAGGGTTCGATCTTCTTCTTGGGATTGATGCGATCAAGGTGCTTGGAGGCGTATACCTGACTGAATCAGGCGAAGCGCATTTCGGAAACCTGAACACATGTGCCGCCATTCTTATCAACAAGCCCGACTTTAGAGTAACATTTAACCCGAGCACGAAAACGTGGACTGCATTGTGGAAGTGGGCGAGTGGTCATTCACCTAGCAAGTTGGTCAATAAAGTACAGGAGTACACAGTACCTGGCCACGTCCGGGATGCATACGAGAAAGAACTAGCATAGTGGCAGCGAGACGGATGGCTACTGCCATATCCCAAGAAGGAGCTTGGCCCACCCAAGGGATTAATTCCCTTAATGGCGGTCGTACAAGAACACAAACAGAAGGTCCGGCCGGTACTTGACTATCGGGAATTGAACGGCTTTGTAGACGCATTCACGGCTGACGCAGAGGTGTGTGTGTAGAAATTATGAGAATGGCGACGATAAGGCGCTGACGTATCACTGCTGGATTTGAGAAATGCGTACCTACAGATCCACATTGACAAATCGCTATGGCCTTTTCAAACAGTGGTCATTAAGGGCAAGCGGTTTTGCCTTACGCGTTTGGATTTTGGCCTGAATGTGGCACCACTTGTCATGAAGTCAGTGATCGACACGATAACGTCCCAAGATCAGGACATTAAGGGTGCCACGTCGGCATACGTCAACGATATCTTCATAAACGACGGCCTAGTTTCTGCAGCACACGTGAGACAGCACTTTGCTGATTACGGGCTAGTCTGTAAAGATCCAGAGCGATTGAGAGACGGAACTAAGGTCCTGGGTCTGCAAGTCTGGGAAGAAAGCAACTCCCTTCGATGGAAGCGGGGAGGTCAGGTTCCAGAAATTGCTCAAATGGTGACCCGCCGAAGCGTATTTTCCTTGTGAAGGGAAACTCGTGGGTCATTTCCCTGTGTGCGGTTGGCTTAGGGTGGCAACTGCATTTATTAAGCGTTACGCAAGTACACTAACCAAAAGATGGGACGATGAGATAAAGGATTCCCCTCTTGGAAGTATGCTGGAGGAAACGGTGGCCAGAGTGCGAGAATCAGATCCTGTCGGTGGAGACTGGTGCGTGAACGGCAATGAAATGACAGTTTGGGTGGACGCAAGCTCTGTGGCTACGGGAGTAGCACTAGAAGTGAATGTGAGCGTCGTGGAAGATGCTTGCTGGTTACGTCCAACTAATGATGCCAAACACATTAATCTTGCTGAACTTGATGCAGTGATCAAGGGCGTGAATCTTGCCTTGCAGTGGCAGACACCAGTCATGCATGTGGTCACCAATTCAGCATGTGTGCACCGGTGGGTGTCTGACACCCTGACAGGAAAGACGCGCGTGAACACGAAGGCGGCGGGTGAAATGCTGATGAGGCGGCGCTTGGAGATACTGCGAGCATTGGTGGAGGAGTACGCACTGACTATGAATGTGACGTTAAAAAAATCTTGTCAGAACCGCGCTGACAGTCTCACCAGAGTGCCGCAACGCTGGTTAGAGATGCACAAGAAAGGAGGAGAGCCGGTGCAAGTGAGTTGTGCCACTGCAAAAAGCCAGTTGAACAAACATCAGGTGACCCACATCCACCAGCAGAGTGGGCACCCGGGTGTTAAAAGAACATTGTACTTTGCTAGGATCGTAGATCCAACAGTTTCTAAGGAACTGATAAAATCTGTTGTTAGAACCTGCGAAGCCTGCCAATCGATCGATCCAGCACCAGTGCATTGGAAAAAAGGAAATTTGAGTGTGGGAAGAAACTGGAGTAGGTTGGCAATGGACGTGACCCATTACAATGGTAGCCATTTTCTTACACTCATTAATTGTGGTCCCTCCAGTTTTGCGGTATGGCGGCCACTGAGACGGCAAGACTCTGCTAGTGTCATTCGTCAGCTGGAGACAGTTTTCTACGAACGAGGCCCGCCGACTGAAATACTGACTGACAATGACACAACATTCACTTGCAGACAATTTAAAGAATTTGCAAGCAGCCGGGGCGTGCATTTGAGGTTCCGGTGCGCTTACGGGCTGTCTGGAAATGGCATTGTGGAACGCAACCACAGGAGCGTCAAAACCATAGCAGCCAGGAAAAATTGTTCAGTCTTGGAGGCGGTCTACTGGCTGATGTACTGCACACGTACCACATCCGGGTGAGAGGCATTGACACGACGCCCCAACCTGAATCACAAATAACCGAAGGGGAATACAAGATAGGGGACACTGTCTGGGTCAAGACTCCACGTGGTAAATGCACCACCAAATTTGGAACCGGACGTGTGACCGAGGTGGTGAGTCAGTAGTCGGTGCGTGTCGATGGAACGCCTCATCATGTTAGAGACCTGCGCCCTTTTTTGGGCTCAAATCCCACAACCGACGAAGAAGACACGGAGGATAGTGAACAGCCGACGTACGTAGAGTTGGGTTCAACAACCGAACACTCCGATATCGGTAGTTTGCCAATAGATCGGGACGTATCTAATGAGAGCTCCTCCGACGGAGAAGCTCAACCACTCCCCTTTCGGAGGAGCACCAGGAACAAAAGACCGCACCCGCACTGTCATCTGTGTGATCAGGAGATCAGGGGGGAGTGTGGCAGACATGATGAGACAGAACCTGGGACGAGCACAACTGGTTCCAACTTGCCTTTTCCCCGCCAAAAAAGAGCCCGTATTTGCTTAGCATGTAGGGCTACTGCAGTTGAAATGAAGGAGAAAAAAAGAAAGCACTTACCGCTCTGCCGTAATCCGTCCTCGGCCAGATAACGTAAAAGAATAAGGGGAGACTTGCATCGCCTTTTTATGAAATGAATATGCAATGCATTATGGGACAGAGACGGAATGAACTATGGGATCGCATGAAGATGCAAGGGATTATGGGTAGATGGACAAATATAAAAGCACCTAGTTTTTCCCAGTTCGACAGAAGCTTGGAGTGACGTTCCCGGTTGGCGGCTGGAAAAGTCTGTTTGTGCGATTTTGAGACGGAACGACTAGAGGTTGGATTACCAGTTGGGAGAGCTCGAATTTACTCGCTGGTGGCAGTTTTTCTTTTTATTTCATCACAAAGACAGAGCTCTGAATTCAAACCTGGTAGGGTGGGGGGTAGTAATCTGCTCTGTAAAAACCTACTTGCTACAGAAACCCCAGCAATAAAACCTAGCACGGTGAAATTGTGACCCTAGAGTTCACAGAGAAGTCTACAGAACAAATACATATGCTAGTTTAGAATCATTTTTTTTAAGTCTGTAGAATTGGCAATACTTACGTTTCCAGTGCCAACAGAAGAAACCATATGAAATTGAGTAATGGTTTAAAAAAGGGAGGATCTTCTTTGAGATCTGGATGTTCTTTGGTGTACTTCATGAAGACAACATTGGCAGTATCTTTATTTTGGAGGCACAAGAACCTGAAATAAAATGGAAAGCAGAAATGGTACCATTTATTCTTTTATAAAACTAAGATTGGCATGTTAGTAGTAAGAATCAGATGGATAAGTCAAGTATAAAATTGAAAGACTAAGCCTCAAATTCAAGCAATTATTTTTTTTCAATATTACTTATGTAAATAGAAATTTCATCAATCTCAAATACGAGTTGTGATAACAGAGCACAACCAAAAAAGAAATTTACATCAATAAAGATGTAAAATTTATATGAGTCAGGTTATTAGTAATATTGTAAGTTTAATATAGTCAATGCATGACAAAAAGGCATAAACAATGAAATTAAAAAGCAATAGAAATTATTTTAGAAAATTGAAGGATTTGCAAATATTTATTTCCATTTATTACAAAACTATATGCATCATGGCAGTAAATACACTGCACTAAAAGTTAAAATACAGTAACATTTTTTTGTTCTAAATTACAAAACATGGAGTTGGTTGAAAATTCTTGCTACTTTGACAAAAGAAGACATTTTTTAGTTTGTGATAATAAATTATCATTTTCATTAGAAATGTTTAAAATAGGTGTTGGTCACACTAGAGGATAAAAAAGGGAGGGAAATTAGTGTGAATTATGATTTATGTATATAGTAATGGATAAGCTTAAAAAAAATTAAAAGTATTTAATTACAATAAATGGAATTAGTGCCTGGAATTGTCTAAATTTGAACTATCTTAACAGCGTTTTAACTAGTTTAAGTGATTAGGATCATGTAAAATAAAAAGTCACCACTCCTCACCCAAATTTGTCAGAAGAAAAATGACAATTGATCTAAAACAGATGGCTCTTGTAGGAGGAATCTTGGCCAAAATTCAATAGAATTTTGTTATTTTTCAATACAACACTTCAATTCTGACCAGATTGTCTAGAAAGTCAAAAATTCACTTGACTACTTTTGTTGTATGACTGGAGAGTGAAATCATCAAACCCTTTTCCCTGACCATGTTATAATGTGCACATGCAAAGCAATTTTGTAATTTGACAACTGAAAGAAATTGAAAGTCAAGATTCTATAAAATTAAGCAAAACCAAATTTTCCCCCCAACCTATCCACTTCCTTCTGATAAGAAAATATCATTAATGCGTTGTCCAAATTTCCTGGTCCTGAGACCCCAAATTTGAGGTTAGTTTACATTAATACTATCCACCTCAAAACACTTATATTCTTACAGAAAAAGAGGGACCTAAATTCTTAAGCAAAAGAAGTCATGTGGTTTATTATGAGATTTCTGAGAACCTGAGTTCCAGGTCTGTTAACAATTTGCTCAAAGGCTTATGTTCTTACAGAAAAAGAGTCACCAAATTTTTTTTAAACAAAGAGACCCACGTGGTTTATGAAAAATTTCCTAAAATAGGACAATCGGAAGTGGAAAAATTAGATACATTTTCAAATGGGGAGGGTATATAAACAAAGACCTACAGGGCACAAACACAATTCTTCACCATTAAAAAAAAAATAAAGCAACTTCTAAATCTTGAAAAAATTTTTTCCATATTTCTAATTTAGAAATTTTAAATTTTAACAAATTTCAACTCCATATAAAATCAATTAATCAATACAAGACTTTTCCTTTTTGTTCTTCCAGTTCACAATAGAATTTAGAGAAAAAAACATGAACTGTATACATGTAAATTTTGCTTACTGCAACACAGCCTGGGCAATAAATAAATCCACTTCTGTAGGAAATCCTTGTGAGACATGATACTCTATAAGAAGCGCAGCGGTACTGGCACCATCAGTTGAGTGAAGAAAATGATACCTGGCTTGTGCATAGTTCTTCTCTGGAGAAAAAAAAGAAAAATATAACAAGGGTGTGCGTGTGTGTGTGTATGTATATATATATATATCAAATAAGTATAAGTTTTCAACCCCTCTTCTTTTCACTCAATGAGAGGCATTAAAACTTTCTGCTGATAAAGCTGAATATTTTGCCCATAAATTCTCCTTAAACTCTATCCTTGACTCATCTGGAGTATCCCTGTCTAACTTCCCACTGAGAACTGAGTCTCTGTTGAGTGATATGCATATACTCCCTTCTATGGTTTCTGCTATCATCTCCTACCTGGATCCCAACAAAGCATGTAGACCAGATGGTATCCCTGTAATAGTCATTAAGAAGTGTTCTCTCAAACTGGCTCCTGTTCTCTTTAAACAGTATAAGTACCTCGCTGCCTCTTGCTTTCCTGCCTGCTGGAAGTCCTCATCTGTTGTTCCAGTTTTTAAGAACTCTGATGAACCATCTGACTCTTCCAACTAGCAGCCTACCTGCCTTCAACTTCCTTTTGGGAAACTCCTAGAGGCCCTAATCACTGCTGAATTGGTTAAGCATCTCACATCACAGATATGAGTTTTGTTTCTCCAGGTAAACTACTGATGTACTGATAGCAATTGCGGAAAGAGCCTATCAAGCTCTAGATAAGAATGGTGAAGCCCGGGCTGTAGCTTTGGACATCTCAAAAGCTTTCAACAGGCTTTGGTATACAGGTTTTCTCCACATGCTTAAAAGTTATGATGTTTCCAGATAAATTTTTGAACTGATCCAATCCTTCCTATCAAATTGTGAAATGAAAGTAATCCTGAACAGCCACTCTTACAGTTCCTTTCATACTAATGCAGGTTTCCCTGAGGACTCCATCCTTGTTCCTACTTTTAATTTTCATTAATGACCTTCCTGAAGACTTCAGCTCTCAACTTGGTATTTATGCTCATGATGCCACCATTTACTCCTGTCTCAAAAATAAGTCTGATCAGTTTCATAAGGTAAAAATGGCAGATGATATCCAAAATGTCTGTTGCTAACTGGCACAAAGGATGACTTGTTAACTTTAACACCTCCAAAACTAAACTGTTCTCTATTAATAATCTGAGAGACCTCTTTCTGCTTTCCATCAGCACAGCTGATGCTGACCTCCAGGAGAATGACTTGTTGCACCTTCTCAGACTAACATTCTCAACTGACATGAAGACTATATTGAATCCATTGTTAGGTCAGCTGCTCAGAAAATTGGTTCATGCTAGACAACTTTTTTCTCTCCAGAATCTATCTTACATATCTATAAGTTTACCATTCATCCATGCTTAGAATATTACTGCCACATATGGTCCGGTGCTCCTACTATTTATCTGGAGCTCCTTGACAAAATTCCAAAGAAGAATCAGCAATATTATTGGCCTTGTTCTGGCATCTCGGCTTCAGTTTCTTTCCCACCGCCATAAGGTTACCTCCCCGTGCCTTTTCTATAAATACTTTCATGGAAATTTTTCAGATGAGCTCTTCACTATGGTGCCTAGACTTTGAATTTAAGTGCAGTACTAGACTGGCGACAAGGTTTCAGCAATTTACAGTTGAGTTGGCTAGATGTAACCATACATTCTATGCTAACAGTTTCTTTTCTCGCCGTTCTTGCTTGTGGAACTCCCTTCCAGCTCCATACTTCTCAGTCCAACTTTAATCTGCAAAAATTTAAATGCAATGTAAATTGCTATCTACTGTTCTCCTGATTACTCTTTTGTTCTCGCTCCTTAGCAATGTTTCTAACTCTTCCACACCCAGTAACCCTTTGTGCCTAAGTGGCTTTACTACCTTGTATGGAGTGAACTCGTGTATATATTTATATATATTTTGCACATGTTGCACAAATTAAATAATCCCACTTGATTCTAAATGAATTTTTTTTACAAGCCTGTATTATAACTTTGATGACTCTCTTGGACTAGCAATATCTTTGGCTTTGGTACTTGATGGCTATAGGGAAAAGCAAAAAAGAAAACTACTGGACAACAATAACAAAAATAAAATGGTCTGAACAGTGGTGGTTAGAATCTTATTTGAAATTCTCATTTAAGAAAACATCATGGAAGCCCTAAAAACTGATGTTTACAATTAAAATTTAAAAAATTTCCAAATACCAAGGAGAATTTTGATTATTTTCACTTAAGAGATTGGCACAACACTATAAGTATCAGTAAAATATTACCACACTGACCAGTATTAAATTGAAGATGGAGAAAAGTTCCTATAGATCAAAACTGATTTTATTTTCCATTAAAACTTGAATTTTAGTTGTCTAACCTGTAAATTCAATGTTTTCTCCTGTTAATGTTCAAGATTTGTTCAAGCAGAAAACAAGTTCTATTTAGACCAGAACACATTTTGGACAATAACAATACATCTACTC